>VXAX01005241.1:50918-65073 GCA_013399835.1 Leptocoma aspasia | reverse complement strand
TGCATTCAGCAATGATGGCTCTGAACAAGAGCCACCTTTGCCTTTGCCACAGATTTCTTTTGACACAAAATGTGTCCTTCTTCACTACTATAAATACATTTATATGCCAGCAGTTTCAGGTGAGGAACTACAGCAAACATCTGCCCATCAAAAATCAGTGTTATGTTTTGTGCTTTCTTCTAAACAACATAAAAAGGTCTCTGCCAAATACTTTCTTAAAAACAAGCAGCAGTTTTGAAAATGTAGTGTGTAAAAGTCAGCTCTGATAAAGGATGTCCTCTTATAATTAGACAATTATATAGCCTATAATGTTAATGTATTTTCAATATATGCTCCTTTTGCTGTTAACTGTGGTTTGTAAATTTAGAGACTGGACGCACAGATAAACTTCTCTGGCTAAGTTTGGTTATTTTTTGGAAACATTTTAAAAAATAATAAATACAGATTCAGCTTGACTAAGTTATTTTACAAGTATTTGTAGACTGAAAAATTATTCAATATGTCAGAACACAGAATCACAGTTAGGGTTGCAAGTGACCTCTGGATATTTTCTAGTCCAACCCCCATACCCAGGCAGGACACATTTCGATTTGAAATATTTTGTTCTGACAGCAATGAGCTATGCAGAATTTTATTTAGAAACTCAGTTAATCTTTCTGGATTTAGTTTATTTTCTGGAACTTTTGGAATTAGAAGAAATTAAATGAAAGTATTTGTGGTATGCGTTAAGTCATAAGCTTGTATACCAACAATCTGTCATTTGAATACTAGGCGTACTACAGTTGAAATATCTGATACATTGTTGGGTTTTTTTTTTAATTCCCTAAATATCACCTTTGTCAGCTACACATCTGGCAATTTACCTCACATTTTAGGGAACTAATTGAAAATTAAAGATTATATGGGTCCTACAACAGCTCTAGATATATGAAATAGGATGTCAATTTCCTATGTATACTTGTTTTCTACAGAAAAGCAGCATCCATTATTTCATATACAATGAGAAGTATGTTAAAAACATCAAATTTAATTCACCCTCACTAGTGAAGACATGCAGTAGTTGTTCTGTCTTGAGACACTGTCTACAACTGTGACCCAGTTCCTCCTTACGGTCTTACTGTTCCTCTGGCTTCTCTCTCACATTAGGGAGCTTTCTGTGTGTTTTCAAATCTTGGTATCCTTTTAAATAAATAAATAAATAAATAAACCCAAGTAAACTGTGGTCACACAAACCATGTAGCCACTAGATGGTGGCTCCAAGCAGCAAAGGAGTGATGTGCAGATGAAGTCAGTGCTTGCAGAGTGGGTCCTAGACAGGGTGTTTGTCCATGGCTTAACAGCACATCTAAACAGATTTTCACTTCTCTGTATTATCAAACTTGTTCAACGCAAACATAGCATCACTGAACATCAAAAGTACTGAGGTCTTCATGGTCTCTTCTTTCTGATTATTTCCATGTCTGTCTTATTGTAAAGTAAGGTAGACCAATTTTACTTATGTTTCAAATTCTCTTCAAAACACCAAAATAATCAGTAGCAAAGATGTGAGGGAAAAAAAATGAAGCTGCTGAAAATAAATTAACCTTTTTCCTTTGAAGTTTTTAATGAAAGAAGAAAGCACAGGATAAGAACCTATCCATGCAGACTCAAGGGATAAAGCTTTTGAGCTTTTGGCAGAGAGGAAGAGCTCATGTCCATGGTCTGCTAGGCTCATGCAAAAAGCCCAAATGAGGGCTCCCTTACTTGTCTCTGCTTCAGCATCAAAGAAGTGAACAATACTATAAACATGACTTAATAAGCCATTTTAAAGCCCTTTGGTGGCAAGTATCCTCCTGTGTTTTCTGATGGGGGTCAGAGTGAATGCCTCTGAGAACAAACAGACCTGTATTTGTTACAGATGAAAACATGCTTTATTTTTGTTAGCAATAAGTTCCAGATGGCTTAATATAGGGGAAGATCATTTCAGGATATTATATCCAAGAAGGTGGCACCCATCTGACTCTGGCAGCCATCACTTTGTATGCTTTTGGAGAACATTATCAGACATCTCCACTTCCAACAGATAATGTGATTCAAAACAGTATCTGCAGCTTTCAGTAATTCAAATGCAAATGTGAAGCTGCTGCATTTTGAAATAACACTGGTTCAAAGATGTTGGCTATGTCATTACACAGTTGGCTTAAAATAAATTAATAATATAATATGTCTCAGTTGCATACCATTATTTTTTATTACTTTCTTAAATACATCCATAAAATTTTACAGCTCCTGTTGTACAATGCCCACCATTTTCCCGATGCCTTAATGAGTGATTCTGAGTGACAGCACCTCCATCTTGTGGTAAACTGGAGAAACAGATCTTCTTTAATGCTATCTGCCAGAAAGTACCTCTGAAAACACTATGGTAATATAGATCTATCCAGCCTGGATCATGGCTCCAGGTCCTTCAGGGAGTTTAGTGTGATTTCTCTCTACCTCCACGTGGCATGCCATGTGGAACAGTCCTCCTTGTCCATGCAGAAACCCTGTTTCTTACAGGCAACAGCAAGGGAACTTGTCCTCCCTAAGGAATGAGGGAAGAAAGGAGAACTAATGCTTTCAATGAATAGCTGTAATAAGGCATATAGGATTTTAAATGTTTATAAATACCTGAGACAGAGGAAACTTCCAGTTACCATAATTCTGCTGCAATTGTAAAGGGTTTGTTTCCTGAAGGTAAAATATCAAAGCAGTTTTCCAATGCCGTAGTTGACTGTGAGTGTGAATGAGCATGTGTGTGTAGTGTCTATATATTGGGTTTAAAGTTAAATTTTATAATTTGGATAAATCTAATCTGAAAAGAGAAATTATTTTCAAGTTCAAGAAGAGATCCCTCATGACTGTCCAAAACTAGCTTATCACTGGTCCTGTCTGCACTTCTGAAAGCCACTGAACACCATTCAAATACCTGCATTGGGCTATCAGATGAAAATCTAATTTACTTGTTCTGCTTTGTTTCCATTGGTTTTTCTGGTTTTCTATCACTAAGATACTGTGTGCTGTGAATGCAGAAAGCGAGACATTTAGCAGGCAAGTCAGCTGGATGCCAAAAATGACATTTCTCCCACTTTGTACTGTGCTATCCCAGCAGTGCTCTGTTTTACAGGACAGCTCCAGATAATTAGTGTCATCATACCCGGTGCCCTCACCCTCTCATTGTGCCCAGTGTCCTACAGTACTGTAACTGTCTTGGATTTACCCCAGTATATTAAATTCTTGCTTATTTTGGGAAGTTCAGAACTAGGCACAGTACTCAGTGTGATCTCACAAGAGAAGAGTAAATGGAATTAATCACATCCATTGATCTGTTGCCCACAGTCTTGCTTGGAGAGGAGTGTGCTGGTAGCCTTCATCGCCACAGGGGCACACTGCTAACTCAGCTCAGCTTTCTTCCCTAGGACCTCCAGGTCTTTTCCTGCAGAGCTCCTTTTCAGCCTTTTGTTTCCACTCTGTGCTGTTGGATGGGATTACTGTGTACTGGCTGCTTTTGTCACTGGTGAACTTCACAGGATTTCTGTCAGATTCTGTTTTCAGTCTGTCAAAGCCACTTAAATGGCAATTCTAACCAGTACTCACAGAAGGAGTAGCACGTCATTTGGACCAAAAATTATAACTGCATATTAATTACGAACATAAAAACTTCCATGCTGTGATGTCCAATATTTTATCTCTGGCCATGGTCATCACAGAAAACTACCATAAACCAAGAAAATTTAAAATTATCTGTGCTCCTCAATGAGATACTGTCTCTAGCAAATCAGTAGTTTAGGAACTTCTTATTTTGATATGTGCATTTTGACCTTTTCAATAGCAGGAAAAGAACTGACTTAATTTATATTTTTTGCTGACATACCTCATTAACTCATAATGGTGGATGATGATGGATTGTGCAAAGAAACGTTCTTATTGTTTAATTTAAGCTTGCTTCCTCAAAATGTTTTTGTTATACTTGTTTGTACTGAGAAATTGGAAAAAGTAATCCACATTTCAGCTCATGCACCACTCATGCTTTTCCAGTCCCAGCCTAGATCCCCTTTCTTTTAGAGCAGAATGTGTGCAATGTCTTCTGTTTTGTTCTTCAATGCTTTCCTTGCAGTATCTAACATCAGACTGGCATTTTTGACTGTTGCTGTGCAATGAGCTGGCATTTTTGTATAATCCTATCCAGGAAATTTAACATTTCTTCTGGTGTGGCAATAGGTGATCAACCAACATCTTGGGTCCCTACTTTATTTTCCTGTCTACCTGTTGTTTTGTGTTCATTGGCACTGAGTTTCACCTGCCATTCTGCTGCCCTGTCACCTGCAGGATACTTCTGCAGCTCTCTGCAGTTTGCTTTACTTTAGCTTGCTCTGAGCAAGGGAAGGGTGTGCCACAGCAAAGCCTTTACAGGCAAAAATTTGACTGAAAGTCATTTCATTTAAAATCACAGGCTGAAAAAGATTTTTATCCTGAAACATAGCTTCTTACTCACAGCTGCATACCATGCTTTCCCCGTACACAGCTCCTATGTGAGTTTTGGCTTTGTAGGGTGATGGAAAACACAACATAACCTGCCTGTTTTTCCTGATTTTCTGAAGGCTGAAACCTTCTTCCTTACCTGGATTTAACCTGTTTCCAGCACCTGATGTTGGCTTTGGTCTGTTCCTATGTCATTAAACACATGCATGGTCTGATGGACTTCCACAGCTGCTCCCACAGCCAGGGGTGGCTGGAGCAGGGAAACTCCTGTCCTTCCCTTCCTGCATTTCTACATTCCTGGTGCTGCAGCACACTAAGGTAAGTAATTTTCAACCAAACTGACTTGAAATCCAGTTTGTGCTCCTGGAGTGGCCCTCAACAACCAGCTTTCATAATACACATTTCTTTAGCTCTGTGCTGAGGAAAAAAAGAAAAAAAAGGCTATCATCACAGACATCTGCTACTTTATATTGGTTACACACTAGCAGCAGAGCTATTTACCTCCAGGAACTCCAGTCCTGCAAAACGTTACATAAACACATTTAAATATGTAAAATACTATATACATGTGAATATATGTAAAATGTTATGCACAAAAAGGTTATATCCACACGTACAGAAATGAACAACCGGACTCAAAAGAGCAGTTTGAAACAAAACAAAAAAGAAAATGTGTGAGTGTGATACGAGAGAGAATTTCAAAGCACTTTGGTTCTTCAGTTCCTTTAGTTTTAACAGGATATACAGAATGATAGAAAGTAGAAACTTGATCATAAAAGTTAATGGTGACATTGCAATACTTTGTATGTTCTACATGGGGCCCTTTTGCATTTATTACTTCAGATTAGCACCTGAATGATGAAATGTAAACTGCTAATATCTCCAGCTGGTTTTACAACAGTGTTGCCATTTGAAAATCATTTAAAAATGCCACACATTTGCTGAGTGGACTCTAATGACTGGATTGCAATCTCAGCCCACCCTTTTTTGATATCCATGTCCAAAAATGTTCAGTCAAGGCTGGGGGGGGGGAAAGAAATTCATGATAAAGTAAGAATTGGTTTCCATGTTATCTCTACCTCTCTTTTTTAAAGCCAATTTGCCTAAAATAAGTTTTTATATGCATAAATCCCTAGTACATTTTGCATATTCTTCATAAAATGTTTATATGTATTCAGGAAAATTGTATGCGTCATTCAAAAAAAAAATTCTTCCCCATCTGGATGGGTTTGACAAAGTAATTTATTCTCTTCCATTTTCACCTCAGGTTCAACGTCTCTTGCATTTGTAATTTAAAAAAATTAAAAATACCAACATTATCCTTTCAAATATTACTTAATCTTTTACATATGAAATATGTTTTCTCTTTACAGAATTTAGATTCTACCAAGGGGCATTAAAACGTAGCATACAAAGTTTCTTGTCTTGAATTAATTCATGCTTAAGCTCTGGGTTTGCATAAATTATATCTAGAAACCATACACCACCAAATCTTTAGAGTGGTAAGTATCTGGAATTTATATGGAAGTCAATGAATGTTCTTATGTTCCTGTCTGCCTGAGAGAAGAATCAGGCCATCAGTTTGGAAAACCACGATCAGTTACTGCACTTTATGCCATACTTTGTATTTCTGCTCTGGGTTTACATATGTGTTTGCACTGTATTTCACACTCAAAAACAGAAGGTGCGAAGGAAAGCGCATTGGTGAGGATCACAGGAGGAAAAGCAAAAATATTGATTGTTTTTCTCTCATTTACTTAAAAGGCAATGCTTCTGGTATTATGCAGCAGTCTTTGGCTCACTTCCCCCTTACAATGGTATCTGTTTCCCATTGTTAAAGATTCTTCATCCAGGCTAGTCTATTATTTCTGGAATTTGTAGAAAGGTTAGTGAGTCTCTAGAGTTGTGATTATTTTTTCTAGCTGACATTTATTGATCTCATTACCTTCATGCTCATATTTCAAAAAACTTTTTTTTACATTTTGTTACCATTTCAAAGATGACAGAAATGCTGCAGTGCTCACTGTATTAGAACTGTATGTAATTAAAATTTGTACTCTGTGTTTCATCAGAAATTCACTGCCAAACCTCAGCATGTGTTGTTTACAAATTAGATTGTTATAATTAGAACACCAAATGACTGCAAAAATAGAGACAGAATTTATATTTGAAACAAACATCTATTTTATTTCTGCACAGAGAACTCTGACATTTTTGGCCATAAGTTGCTAGATACCATACTTTGGAGAAATCAGATGACATCCATACCTCTGCAGGTGCCAGCAAGCCCCTGAGACAGTTTAGGAGATACCATGGGGGAAGTAGGAGATGTACAATTCTTGTGCTAGCCTTTCACTGAGGAGTGAACTTCACCTTTTGATTTTACTGCATATTTCCTTTCTCTATCATTAATTATCACTGAAATTCATGGGATTACAACAGTATTAGACATTTCCTTTAAGGTACAAAGAAATTTTGCTACTTGAATGGATTTTATGGAAATCTTGAAATATTTAAACTTATTAAGGAATAAAACTAGGCCATAATACACCCAAAAACTTCTTAGTATATTTGTGTATTTTTGAGAAAGTATGTAGGCATCAGTCTTAAAAAGTACTATTACTTCACAGACACCTAATAACATGAGGGACTCCTGAATTCCAGAGGATTCCAGCTGACAAATGCTCAGTTTGAAGTTTCTCTTGCACCTTTCATACTATTTTTTTTAAAAGCCTTTTCAAAGGTTGCCTGCTGAAGTATTAATGTGGACAGACGATGAAATACTGGCAACAGGATATATACAGAACTAACAGGGTGATCTTCTGGCAGTGCATAATAAATACTTCCATGGAAACATGAAGATCTGAGATACCTTAGGTAGTACAGTGGTTTAATGGGTGTGAACAGCTCAGACTCAAATTCTGTACTGCTTTGCTGAAGACTGCTAAATCACTTCCCTGTCACTAAGCTCTCTAAAATAATAGAATAAATTGTCACTTTGCTGAAGTGAGGAGAAAGAAAAACAGCACGGGAAATAAGTTGGTATAGGTGTTGACATTTAAACCATTTAAATATCTGTATTATTAAATTAATATATGGACACTAGACACATTTATATATCTATAAAATAATTCATATGTAATATCTATATATATTTATATAAGTGTATATACATATATATATATATAACAATGTATTTTATTGCTGGCAGTTCAGCAGAACTTATATCTATTTATTTCTTGTGAAGTTGTGCATAAGAGTTGCTTTCTCCTTATATTTTTTTGTGTCTGGAATGGCTTAGTGAACTACCATACTAAGTGGCCCTCTACATGGAGAATAATAGTTGTAGTTACTTGTCATTTATTTCTTATTATCAGAATGTATCGAGCCCCCAGATCACTGATCTTTATCCAACTTGTGTGACATCTCACAATTCCTCCTTGACCCTCTTTTCCCAAGAAAAAGGGAATTCTCTTTTACGTCATAAAAAGCAGTATGAGTTATTCTCTTGACAAATGTGACTTGAGAGTCCTTTGTAAACTCTACATGATCTTATGCTAATTGATCTGCTTCAAAGGCTGAAGATGCAGCCAGATTAAAAAGTAACACACGTGTGTTGACAGTCTCTGAGTGACTTATGGCAATGCTAGTGCCAGACAAAAAGGGTGATAGCAACTTGCCCAGCTGGAATTGTCTGTGGATATCACTGGGGTGTTGTGTGAATTCACACACACTGGGTGCAAGCATATAAGAATGTTACTTGTGGAAGTGTACGATAAAATACTTTTGCAGACAGTACTGGGACTAAGGAGATGTGAATGGAAATAACCACTTGATGGAAGCTGCCTTCATCATTCTTTTGCAATGAGCGTCCTCTCCTGTTTCTTGGCTGCTTCATTACTGTTTTCCTTGGAGCCCTCCTTGAATTAAATGAGTGTGAGTTGGAAAAGGGATTGACAGCTGTGGTTGTGTTAGTTATTGAAATGAATGTATCTGTGGCTGAAGCACATGCTGGCAGCCTCACTGGCTGTGCATATCATGGGTAACTATGGAGAGTTTAGGCAGTATTTTCTATCACTTTACATTATTATAAAATAATTTCAAGGTATCTGTTTTTCAGTTAATATTAAATTCTGATCCCTAATAACAAAAATGCAGTAACTTTACTCACCTTTTAGATTTTAAGGCCACTAGCACATACAGTGCTGACCTCAGGAGATCAGTCTGATGACCATCAACAAGCAACAAAAACCATGAATCACCTGTCTTGTGGATGTCTAGCATTTAATTAAAGTTTTGATAGGATTTAGCAGAAAGAAAATCTAACAAAATGACAAGATTTGAAATGCAAACCATATTCTTCCTTTAGAAAGAAATTGATGTATTAAATATTTATGCAAACATAATAAATTGGCAAGTGTATGAAAACACTGCTACATCTTCATCTCTTCCATATATCATCTGCCTGAAGAAAAGGATTTGCTACTAAAATAGAATTGGTGCTCTGCTATATGATTTTCACAACAGTAGCTACTTGTCATTATTCTTTCTATATCCACCCTAATATAGGTGAAGATTATAGCTAACAATAAGAAGAAGCCAATGGATATTATTTCCAAATAGACAACGGAACATATATTTACATCATTGGACACATACTCTGGAAATACTGAGCTCTTGTAATACAGGGTAATGTCCTATTTGCATTACTGATCTATGAATTTAAGTGAATGGCATGTCCAGCAACCTTCTGAAAATAATAGATCTATTGCATATTTTTAACTGATTATGAAATTAGCAGTTTTCCTGATATCCCAGTACTAGTAATACTTAACATTCTTCTTTATGACCATAGTGACAGTATTGAGTAATTCTCACAACAACTCCAAAGTAAACATTATATTGGTTTTTTAGTGATAGAGAAAGTAATACAGAGGGGCTGCTGAATGTCACATAAAAGGTGTATCTAAGTAGAGTAAGGATGAATCATGAGTGAGAACAAGATTCTTGTTCAACTATATGACTTTCTTAAAACGAGTGGTGCATGAGCCTATAGGGAAAGTAGGGCATGGTTTACTGCTCTTCACTGATGTAGACACACACACTGGTTTGACCACCATGCTGTATTTGCTGGCTGCACAGTTAATAGCAAGCTGTAGACTATAAAGTGACTGTTCAGCACTTAAGATGTTCCAAAAACCTCCATCCAGAGTAAAATAGTGTCATTGAATCTGCACAGATTAGAGAGTAGAATAACCTAACCATCAATGCTTAAGTGTATAAACTTTGACAGATTCAACTTTTGTGTAACGGAAAGCTGCTTACATAAGTGATTTGCAAGACAAATGTAACTATTTAGGTTAAAATAGTCAGCCTGGGATTAAAGATGTTTGGATAAGCAGTATTATGATTACTTCAAATGGAATAAAAAAGGGAAGGACCAAAATACCCTAAATTAATTAATGAAATAAAGACAGATACAATGAAGATTTTCCTTACTTCAGAACAAGATATAATTGTTGTATTTTAAGATTCAGGGGAAAAAAGAACAGAGGTTTGAAGCTGCCATTTCGTTGAAAATAAAACAAAGCTTTATGCAGACCAGCTTGCCTTGTATCATTTACATTCACCGGGATGAAACTTCAAAAAATGTTCCCCAAGATATATAGTTCACTAAGAAAAACAAATGAAACATTCAGATGAAAATTTATTGATGTGATCCACAGAAATGTTGACTATTTCTAATATATGGTTCTCACTTTCAAATAGTTATGACTCTTTTGGGATGTTAGATGATTTATTTAAATAGAATAACAGGACAACTAATGTAATCATACATTTAAGGCTTGTTACCATACATCAACATACTTAACAGTTGAAAGTTTCTGAACAAACTCTGATTCCATCACCCTCGAAAAGTGTCACTGATTTCAGTGGGGCAGGAGTTCACTTTCCATGTGAACCCAGAGGGATTAGCTGTAGCTATGGATCACTAGAATGGAGAGGAGTGAGAGGCTGGATGTATGGGTTAGGGAAACAGAGTGGAGGGAAATGTAGTTTAGGCCATTATAATCCAAAGATCTGCACATATATTTCCAGGACTTAATTGACAGCTCTAAAAATCTCCTTTATGTCTGAATATTCTGTAAAGCTACTAAGACCTTTCTGTTATAAGTCAGGAACCTCATTGCATGTTTTTATACCTGAACTGCCTTGCCAACATGTTGATCCCTCCCCCTTCCTTCCCTTTCTCCCTCTGCTGTGGGGAAGACCTGTAAAAATCACATCCGTATTAGAGTATGTTTTTACTGTAGGGTTAATTTGGGTTCTTCTACATTGGAAAACGTGTTAAATTAACTTAAAGTGAGAATAATCAGACTGTGAAACAGTACTCAAGCTGTGTGTCTACACACCTTCTGTCCTTGTTTGCTTGTGAAAGTAAAATTTCTAGAGGTGTAGTGCCAGAAGATGCTTTGCACTCTGAATTTTCTCATATCTGGAGGCATGGGGAAGGATGTCTTTGTTCTTTCTAGGCACAGTAAAGGGATTGTGGAAAACATTTTAGAACTCAGGCCCTTAAGCAGATCTAGTACCCAGAGTGAGGAATGCTCAGGTTAGCAGCTGGCAAATCATGCTAACTGTAGTTTTTTACCTATACAGCAAAGAATATCAGTATAATGGACTTTGTGTGCAGGTGGAACTCAGATCAGGAACAACACTTGAATTACAATTTAAATAAAATTCACAAGGCAGACAAGGTTTTATGGGTATGTCTATACAATACTGTCTAATTTTGCAAAGAACCATGTAATTTAACTCAACCGTTAAAATTCATATGACTGCATTAATATAGTTCAGATGTTCAGAGAATATTTATATCAGAACTAGCACCCTTAGATCTAGGCTGGGTATTTAATTCAGACACAGCATTGTGCAATAAGGACAATACCTACAAAGAATAATTAGAAAATGCTTACAGACTTTTTTTTTGGGGGGGGGGTACAATAAATGCTAAATAATCTTTATTCATAATAAAAAAGTTTGTAACCTGAGAGGATAGATGAACTGGAGAATTTTTCATTATTCTAATCATCATCTCTTAGTGACAGCTGGCCTGCTTCTCTACTTCAGTGCATCTTGAAAAGTCACTAACAATTCTGCAAAGAAAGCATAATGTTCTGAAAGGTAGTATTTTACATCCACTGTGCTCAGCTGAAAATTACTTTATGAGATCTAAGGTAGTGAAGGATTGGACCCAGATGAAAGTACTAATAGTTAAGGCTCATATTTCTACATGACCTGTGATGAAAGACAAGAAGGTGCTGCATCTCCAGAGACTTTGGGGAATGTTCGGGGAGTGATATAATTAATAACTAACCATTCAATTTGACAACACTTAATCTCATTTTCTCAGGCTTGCGTCCTACAGATTATTTATAAATTGGATTGGTGGTCATAGTAACTATTCCCCTGAGTTTGCAAAGTGAAGGGAGCCCAAAATGACTTCTACTTTTCACAGCAGGGTCAATTGAGCACGTCATCCTCCTCAGCAGTATAAAATGAATACTGTGCAGTCTACTCTGGGGAAAATAAATTCTGTTTTGTACAATACTAGTAAATGAACTGGGGAAGACTCTGTAAGTGTAAGGAGGAAAGTACTGTCCTTTAAATCTACAGCAAAGCACTTGCACCATTTCAGCTTGTGCTGAACCTCCTCTGCAGGTGACATGGCCAGTCTGACCACATGGCTGCAACACACCATCATGCATCTCCAGCCCGTGCACATGTCCTGGGTCCCTCCCTCTCCCTCACCTTGTAACAGAGCATCAGCAGCCTCATGGAGCAAAGGACTTTTCTTGTCTCTTTACAACAGGAAAGGAACGGAGACCTCTGTGCAAGTTGTTGAGATGAGATGCAAATTCTCATTCTGTTTCTGTTCTGAGAAACAACAGCTGCATCATAGAGAAGCAAAGTTTTTGGAAGTTCATTTCATTGCCAAAGAGAAAAGGTGCTTGTCTTTACTTCCAGATACATATTCAGTGCAGAGTCAGAAAGTTAAGCTGCAGACCAAAATTCAAAGCGAAGATAATACTTTTATCTTTAACAGGCTTGCAAAGGAATTATTTCAGGAAGAACTTGCAGTTAACAAAATATATATGCCAACAAGAATAAATTTCAAGTCACTCACATAGCTGTAACTTCTGTGACTTGTAGGAGGAAATCATAAAAGCTCCTTTTCACAACCAAATTACTAGTGGACTACTTTTTTTTTTTTATCAGTACAGTATCACAATTTCTCAAACTCCACTTTACAATGCAATTTCTTCCTTCAGAAAAGTCCTCCAGAGGTCTTTTGCAGGCATTGTATTACTACCAGGCTTCAAAGCCTGATCTGTACTGATTCATGGGACTGTTTAATCTATGATCCACAACACCCTTTGGCAAGGAGTCCAACAGCTCAACCACACATAATGCAAAGAGCCAAGTCCTTTCATTTATTTCATGCCTCAATTTTACCAGCTCAATTTGACCTCCACCTAAAAGTTTTCTACATTGCGAAACACTGTATGATGGTTAACATATGGATGTTCTTAATACATTACTTCCACCTTTGGTTATTCCAAATTCAGAATTATTATGTTTTCTTTATAACATTGTATATTTATTAACAAAATACACAATAATATATTTGATGATTTGTATATACATACATATACACATGCAGCAAAACTTAATATGGTATGTGAAACACTATACAATGCTGCATACTAGGACTGTAAAACACCAAGTTACATAAACAGTCAAAAAATAACATTTGATTTGTCATGATCTCTTTATCAGTTTGGTGGATTGTGTGAGACTTTCCTTTTATTTTCATTAGGTTCATAGAAAAAAGCTCTCGAGAATCTAAAATTAGAATGATTGTGGCTTATCAATTTCATTCATTAAATAACTGAAAGCATATGCTTTTAGGAGATTAAGTGAAAAAACTGAAACAATTCTTATATATAGTTTAAAGCAATCTACTTCGAAGAAATGAATGATCTGCAGGTCACTACTAAGGCTGTGTGATTTATTGATTTATTTTATCGACTTAGCAAGTGGCAGAGCAGACACGACGCTTGTGACCTGATGAGAAGAAACTGAGTCTGCACAAGTGGGTCCGAGGTACCTCGCACCTCTGTCTTGCGGAAAGGGAGAGGAACAACCTGTTCCAGCCATTTACTGGGGGAAGGTTTTCATACCTGGGATTCTGTGTAAATCACTCAGGTGGCAAATGACGCCACGCACCTAAATTCACGCGCTTTCAGGGGGCACGATGGAGACGAGCCCAGGCACAAGCCGGGGGATGTCCAGGCAGCCCGGCAGCTGCGCGCAGCCCCTCCGCAGTCCGGGGCCAGCCCGCGCTCCCAGCCGGCGCAGCGCTGCATGCCGAGGGTCCGCGGCGGTCACGTCCCCTGCCCCGGACAGCCCGCGGGACAGCGGAGGGGAAGGAGGGTGAGCGGATGCCGGGCACAGGTGGAAGCGCAGCCAGGGGCGGGCGGGGAAGGGACGTTACCTGCCGACATCGAGGACGGGAAAGTTGGTCGAAGAGAAGGAGGGCGGTCAGAGCACGCCGCTGCCTTCCCCCCCGTTCCCGGCCGCTCCGCCTGGG
>VXAX01005241.1:0-50091 GCA_013399835.1 Leptocoma aspasia | reverse complement strand
GAGAAGTTGGAGGCAGGTAGAGGGGAAGGCGCCGTGTCGGCTCCAGGTGTCGCGGTTTAGTACCTTGTCCAAGGTTTTGAAGCGGCGGAGGAGGGAAGCGATCGTCCTTGTGGATTCGTCTGCCAAAAAATGCACTTGCGAGTTTGTCTGAGGCGCGTTGTGAACTACCTGTCGAGGCCGACATCTAGGCAGAGCACGCGCGAAGTTTGGGGCGGTCCTGCGGAGGCTGCAGACCCGTCGAGCTACCCTAGACGGTGTCCGTGAGCCGCTGAAGGCGTTTCGTAGGGACGAACGGGGGTCCTGTGCTGCGGGGGGCAGCGGGTGCCGGGGGGGCCGCCGAGCGCAGGTGCCAGGCGGCGACGATGCCCCGCTGCCTCTCCTCCGCCTCTCCGCGGTGGTTGTGGTATCGTAACCCAGTTTTCCCTGTCACCGTGCCGGGTGTCAGTGTGTGACATACGGAGGGGTACGGTCCTGCCACCCGCCGAGCCGGCCTTGCGCGAGTACCAGGGACACCTTGAGCCCACTGGTGGGATTCCTGGGCTTCAGAAATGCCAGATTGTGCCCCGTAACACACCTGCACCCTAAATACCTTTCGGGAACTAAAGTCTGCTTTCTTTTTCTTGACTTTCAATGACCAAAAGGGACAGATATTTCACTATGCTTCCAAAATCCCTTCCAAAATCACCATCACTCTGACAGAGCACCTGCGAGTTCTTCCCTGGTACTGCTGTGTCTGTCGTGTGCAATATAACACAACGGCACCGCAGGTATCATCGATCGGTCATTGGCTGAGCTGAGTTTGTGTTCTTTGACCCATGGAGCTGATCCTCTTTCCACTTTTGTGTGTGAAACCCCCTGAAATGCAGGCAACATTTACTGAGGTCTCTAGTCAAAATTAGGTCAAAAGGAAAAGGATCTCAAAGACCTAAAATGGGAACAAGCTTGATTGTAAATACTTCTGATTTAGTAGAACTTTAACAACTGATGTTCAAGTATCAGAAGTGTGGGAAAATAGTACCGTCTGAATATTATATTCCAAACCCTTCACTTTCCAATTTCTTTCCCTTTTTAGTGAGTATGCACACCACTCCTCTCCATCTAAATAATTAATGAAATAAATTTATCTGACTCCATTAACAAATCATCATTTTAAACACAGTTCCACTAACAAATAGTCATTTTAAACATAGTTCTGCTACTGGGTGGGAGTAATTTTTGTTAATATGTAAGTAACAGAGAAGAAGAAGACCAATAAAAATTGATGTTCCTTATTCTTTATAGGTGTATTTTTAAAGGATTTTGTTTTAAATTGAAACATCTTAGTCTTAAGCCAATCATCTAGGGTTTAGTGGAAAAGGGAAAAAGCTATGAAGTTGAAAATTAATCTCAAGTCTCTTTCACTGTATAGAAATGCTCTTTCATATGAGCTTTCCAGAGTTTGAAAAAAGTAGCAAGGGCACTTCGTATTGCTTTTCACTAAGACAGAACATCTTGTTTCCTAAATTTGTATTACCAAGAGTTGGTACTTTCATATGTTTTGGGACCATTTCTACAGAAAGGACTGAATTTTAGCAATCCTTAGCTTTCATTCTGAATTCTTGAGGGAAAACTTTTATTTCTCTACATATATTTATTTTTTTAAGTTTTCTTTGTTTTCTTTTGCCTTTTTTTAGTGGCAACTCTGAAGCTAGTCAGGCTTTTGAGGTCATAGGCTAAGCCGTTTGGAGAGGGAGTGTTGGACAGCTCATGGGAGTAAAGGTGCATGAAAAGGTTTTATTAATGCTGGGTAATTGTAGCTCTGTAACTTTTTCATGTGTTTCATATTTTGAATTTACTATTGGTTTATATATGCTATTTTCATATTTTGATATGGAAGTTCAGATTTTAGGAGATAAATAAAGGATGCTCAGTTGGCACAGAGGGTAATAGTTTTTACTAAGTACTGAAAGCAGTGAGTAATTTGCATATGCCTACAAATTTACAAGTTTCCAGACCTTATCCTTCTTGCTTATCAGTGTGCATAAAGTTGGGAACAGTGAACAGCAAACAACACCACCTGGATACATTTTGCATTATGGATGTGGGAGTCATGCATATTGAGATTTAGTATTGACTGAGGTAGTAAAACTGTTTTAAACATGAAAAATGTCCCATACAATGCAAACAAACTCTCCAGCTATTGAGTCAAACTTGTGACCTCTTCTTATACTTAAGAAGGAGTCTTAGGCAGACTCTTTGTTTCCCTGTGTATTTGTATTCCCTGTGCTGTGCTTTTATTTAATTCCTCCTGATTATAACTTTGAAAGATACAAGTTATGTCTTGCAGTCATTTTTAAAATGTTGAATTGGAAGCAGCCTTGAAGATTTGATTTTATCATTTGTACCATTAAACAATCTTCTGTTTGTACACTATGAGTGATCTTATGCATGAGTCTACGTAGCCTTTAATGGATAACATGTACCTTTCTATATTTCAAGTGTTCCATATTAACAGACCATGAAATGTCAGTAGACTTAAGGCTATGCTTTAAGAAATGAGAACAGTGGTGAATATTTTAAATACCTTTATCAAATTTCACAGTTTTATGAACAAGGATTTTTTCAGTCTGGGTGCTTATGTGGTATTCTTCGCTATTATTGTGCCAGAAACAATTCTGGTCCTCCTTCCTGGTATGCAGAGAGACCTTTAGCTGTCGCAGTTCTAACGAGAACAAGATATGTAGAACTACAAGGGTGACATACTTTGGGTATGTAATGAATTGGTCGTGATGTTGTCATTAAATCCTTTAAAAATTTTACCTTGCCTTTGGCCCCTTTTACATACTGGAGAAGGGACTAGCTATGAATATCGGGAAGTTAGCGGTGATGAATTCAGAAAGAGTGGAATTAGAAGCAGTCACCAGTGAATCCTTTATCAGTGGAGTCTGATGGACTTACATGGGGAAGGAAATGCTGAGTTTGAACATGATGCCAACATTACTAAGGATAATGGACAGTAAGCCAATGAGGGAAGCTGCTTATTTTAAAGGACAGCTGATTCTGTGCTTTAAGCTTTTATATTTTATCTGAAAAGTTATATTCAGGAAAATATTATGAGCAAATTTTCTGTCTCTGAAAATTGCTGTTTAAGAAAATCCATTATGATACAGAGGTATTACTTACACTTCAGAGTGATTATATTGTCTACAGGATTTTTGAGTCCTGAATAGATTACATTGATCAGTGTATACTGGTTTTACTTTTTGAAGTCATGATAGACAATGCTGTCATACTCACCTGCAGCCCAACCTGCTCAGAGGTTTACTGCCATGCTTCACTAAGCCTGACACTGGCAAAGCTGACACTGAAAAGGACTTGCCTGCAAAACTTTTAAAGAAACTTCCAGGATGCAGCAGAAAATGGTCCTGGGAATTCAGCAGATGGCCCCCTTGCTTCTGAATCATTTCTAAGCCAAGGATGTTATTAGGGTGCACTGTTCTTCCTGTGGCTTTTTAAGATAAGATATAAACAAAGTCTCGTTTACTACTCAGTATTTAAAAATCCCTTTGTATTTTGAAGGAAATAGAAGGCTCAGAAGACCCAGTGCCTTAGCCAATTTCTGACTTGGCTAATTATTTTTCTTCCGTTGTTCCCTGCAGCTTCAGCTGAATACAGTATTTTTCATGTACTTCTCTAAGCTGTTTTAAAATAAAGCTGTCAAGCAGCTGCTCCATTGCACTTGGTGCTTGCCTGAGTTTTTTGGGTTGTTGGGGGCAGGAAAGGTTTTTCTGTTACACAGAGTTACCTTTAAAAAAGCACAGCTCTAACCCCATGTCCAGTGGCTCCGGTAGTTCTAATCAAGTGCATTGCAGGTACTTGAAAATAATGACAGTTTAGTTGATACTGAGCCATAAGCAAGCTGTTTTAGCACTAAAGCAAATATAACCAGGGCTGAGTAGCACCTTGGCACTCTCTGAAGCAGATAACAACACAAGGCACTTGGAAACTTTGAAAACTTAAGTGAGCCTGAGGACTGAATGACTGTAAATAGAGAACAGGAGGGCCACAGCATGGGCAGCTCTCTCCGTCTGCCCGAGATCAATGCTAGAAACACTGGCATAAGCAAGTCTGCCACAAAGTGACAGTGTTGTGTTTGCCACCAGCCAGTGGCAAACGTGTGCTAAGCACAGTTGTCAGAATGCAACTTAACGGCTAGACATGGTGCATGTGTACCATGTGAAATGTGGTTTAGGTGACAGCAGGTTAAAGGAGGAGCCACCATATACCTGGGGCATTACTGGAAGACCAAATAACTTGTGGGTTTCTGACTGTAAGCAAGTCATCCTTTAGCAGTGTGACTGCACTCTCAACAGCACTGAAAGCAGAGAGGAAGGGTGTGCTGGAGCATTACAAGGAAAATGCATGAAAAGTAAAATTCAAGTTAGGAAATAAGAATCTAAAGGGGCCGATAATAAACCAGCAACTCTAATAAATAATCCTACAAAAGGAAAGGGAGGAGAACACCCAACTGCACTAACAAAATTTTGTGGAAAGGAAAAAAGAGAGAAATCGTAAAGAAGATGGAAAATTGTACTTTCACTTTTCTGTGCCAAAAGTCTCTGGCAGCTGCCTCCAGCAAAAGTGGCTGCCTGCCAGGGGAGATTCTGTGCACTCTTCTGAAAGCTTGGAGCTGGCTTACAGAAGTATCTGCCTTACACAAACCAAGGGCAGGCACTCCAGCTAACTGTTTCTGATCTCATTGATTCCCGGCACTTTGTGTCTCAGAGTGGGCTGGATGTGTTTCCTACCAACCCTCCTGCCTCCACTGTGCTGGAGAATATGAACATTCCTGCAGCCCACACTCCACCTTACAGTGACCTTATTTCCTGATTTCATTGCTCATATTACGGTGCTTTCTGTGCAATTCTGCAACACGTGAGAGACAGAAAGAACTTTCAGAAAATGGGAATTTGCTTTTTGCCACATGTAGCCTTGCTGCTCATGTCTTATATTAAACCTAGTTTTGTGGAATGTATCACTTCTGAGCAATTTTGATTCTAATTCAATGAGTGGGTAGCACTTTGTACATAGCATTGCAATTAAATTTAATCATCTTCAACTAATTTCTATCGGGGCCATTTCCTTCACCCACAATTAGCAGTAATGTTAAACAGGTGCTTTATGTCTGACAGCACCTTTCCAGCAGTCTAATATTTTTATTGGTCCCTCAATTGAGTTTGTAAACCCAGATAAATTTCTCTGTTATTTTGTATTTGGCAATGCTTGTTTGTCCATTAGTTCCAGAATTATTGCCATTACATCCATTTATTCACTTTCAGTTCATATGCATTTTACTCACCCAGAGCAGTTTAGTGGGTTTTCTTATTTAATTTTTTTTTTTAATTCTGCACTGTGTACAAACTTGAAAATGAACGTAGAGACCTAGTGACTGTGAAACAGGTGCTCCCTTGGATGGTGGTTTGAGCTGTTACCCAGGCTCTAAGCATTAAAGGCTTTTCCTCTGCCTGTTCAGCCCTGTTTTCTGGACTCTTGCCCACGTGTGCTGTCCATGGTATGCACTTGCCTGGCTTTGCTGGGGAGGATGCTCCAGTTCCTTCCTCTGTCTAAATGAATGCTTTGTTTTGACCACTTTACAACTAAATAAACTGAGTAACTTCATTATCCAAATGCTTGCATGTGGGATTAGATTCCTTGAAAACTGTGGTCAAAAAAAAAAAAAATCTCATCATCTGAATCTACTTATTTCCCACCAAAGCTTAGCAAAAGTCCTCTGTAAAAAGTACCTAAATGGAGAAGGAAAAGAAAGGCTTTGAAGGCTGAACATAATGTAGGCATTTTTCCCTACTTGAGTTTTTTCTAGTGGACTGTATAGCCTTTAGCTGCAAGGCTTGGGGCGTTTTAGTTTGGGCATTGGGTTTGGGTGTTTTTTTTTTTTTTGTTGGTGGTTTGTTTGTTTGGAGGTTTTTTGTGTTTTTGTGGGGATTTTTTGTTTTGTTGTGTTTTCTTTTCGGTTGGGTTGGGTTTTTTTGTTGTTTTTTGTTTTGTTTTGTTTTTGGGCTTCTTTGTTTTTGGTTTTTTTTTCCTTTGCATTAAACATGAAGAATCTTTGATAAGTCTTTTTATTATGCCGCAACTGATCACTTTAGAAGACTCAGTCATTACCTACAAATGTGATTTTATGCACTTGTCCTAGGGAAAATGTTGACTTTTCTGTGGAAAAAAATAGACATCAAAATGTTTTTATCCGCCTGCTGAAGTACTTCTATTTTAAAATGCCACTCTGGTACACTGTGAGGGGTTTAGTTTTACTGCTTTATCTGTCTATCCATGAAAATCAGTGTATTACATTTGTTACAAAACAGAACAGAAGGTGTAGACCCGTTTTTAGAGCTCAAGAGTCAGGATCTTACTATCTAAGTTTTGTACACCTACTACGGTAAAAAAAATGAATTAGGAATAATTTACATAAAAGGTCAAGTTAAATTTATTACAACATCAAGTTAATATTAAAGAAAAGTACAGATGCATGCATGCACTTGCAGGAACCAGAATTCCCAACATAACATGCGGTACCATTAAATTCCAGTTGGATCCTCCCAAGAATTAAGCAGTCTTCACTGGAGAATTAGCCACTTTGTAAACATAAGTGCTTGCAGCAGTCTATGCATGTAAACATTTCTCAATAGCAATAAGAAGATCCTTTAAAAGAACTTTTTGGCATCCACACTGACAGTTGTAAGCACTGTTTTTTGAAGATTCAACCTGCTCTGCTCTTAGCCTTTGAACCTTCCAAACTCTGAATGAACAGTATTAAAATTGTTTATGTCAATAATCTGCATAGGTGATATGGCTACTGGAATATTAGAGCCAGATATCTAAAGTTCAGTCCTGGATTTCTGTATTTTTTGTGAGCACACATCACTGCTTGTCTTATGCAATCAACAGCAGTGCTCAAGTATCAAGATTAGTCATGGGGTAGGTACACATACCTGAAGATACTCTTCACTGTTCAGAATGTGTTGTTCTGTGTTCATAAGGCACTTTAATGACAGCTTTTTTCTTCTTTTAAATACTAGACTAAATTTATGTGCATACTAGATAAGATGTAAACATCATCAAAATTTTGTCCCAGTTTCATAGTTATGCGTAATGATAATTGGAAAGCTGGTTCAAGTAAAGAAATAGAACTATTTCTGGGAGATTGCATGCAGCTCTGAAACAATTCATACATTAATCAACTCTAGTTGATATCAATTTTTCAATTTATGTTTTCCCTGGAACACATTCTAAAACAGATGTAGTGCTTTTGTGTCAACAGGAATATTCTATCAATGTTCTGCTCAGACTGAATTGAAGAGCTGTATTTGGTGTCTTTCAGAACATTCTCAGCTGTAATCAGCTGTAAATCTGCAGCCCTCATTTCCAACTTAGACTGCAACATGTGAGGAAGGCTTGCAAAACTAGATTAGAAAGTTTAAGAGAGTTCCCTAAAATACACCCTTTGATAGCAAAATAGTGGCTAGATTATATTTTGGGGTTAAAATTATAAATGAAATCTGTATGAATACTATGATAAGAAGGTCTGCTAGAAATTCAAATTCTTATAGTTATTAAGGTGTTCTGAGTGGTTTTTTCAAATAAAAGTTTTCATATTCAGATATTTATAACTCTAATTTTATTAGCTTTTGTGGGTTCCAGAAGTAATCAGTACAAATTGTTCATCTAAACCAATCCTCATTTTTCTGTGCTAATCATTACATTTTCCAGTTTAAGTATGACTTCTGTGAGGTGTGTAGACTCTGACCATGGATTTTATTGGGAGATCTAAGAAGAGCAGAATGTGTATATTTATGCCACCCTTTGTTAGACACTGAAAAACCGAGTTATGATCTTGATCTATTGAGCCTGCTATTGAGCCCTTGTCTTTGATTGCAAGAAGCTTCTGGTGATGCTTTACAGGTTGACAGAGAATGACTCTGCAGGATCCTTGCATTGGTTGCTTGGTGAATATTGTGGTCCAAATGCTGGGTAAGGTGAGTGGTCGGTGGACTGGATGACAACAAGGATTTCTCAGCCTGGGAAAGGCACTGCTTACTTCCAGATGCTGCACTGACGGCTCCTCTGTGCTGGGAGGAATTATGGTGCAGGAACACAATATCCAGGATTCCCACAACCCACGTGGCCACAGATCTGTGCCAAACAGCAGCTGGGAGGCATAGAGTTATCTGGGCACGAGGAGTGCCTGGTCTGGTGGGCACAGATCAGAAACTGTCACGTAGCTGCTGAGGACTAGTTCAGGAAATGAAACTAAAAAAACATAATCGTGTAGGTCCCTGTAGGAAACAAACTCACAAGGTGATGGGCATGCAAGTAGTTTGTGTGTACCAAATAATAAATAAACATCCCGTATATGTCACTGAATACATATGCAGCTTCTCCAAGCTGTCTGAATGCTTAGCTGCTGTCCTCACAAAGCTGTACTACTGCTCTTCCTGTATAGAAGTCCAAGGCTGCTTGGTTGTATATATCTACAGGATGGACACTAGCAATTTTCCCTTCTGTAATGTTTCAATATACACTTCACTTTAAAGAGAAGGTAGCAAAACCCATATGAAAAAATAGTTTAGTCAGACAAATGAAGAAAAATCAGATTGGTACTACCTACAAAGATTTCAATTTTCAATTGGATGATAAATCTATTCTTGGCTATTAAATACGGAAAAGAGGCAATATAAGGAACAATGCTGGATACATTACTTAGTCACAAATAAGCATCAGTTTTAAAAAGTTCTTTTTCTGGGAGTGAGTGATAAATTTTTGTGATGACTAATAATGAAAAAATCACAGATTTGTGTTCTTTAATGCAGATGTATCCATATCCTATAAACCAAAAATTACATTGAAATAAGTATTGAATATGTAAAATTGCTGATTTCATACTTCGTTCATCTTCTGCTGAAGACCTATTTATAACCAGTGTATTCTATACCATGTGCAACAGGAGGTTCTTATTGTGTATATATACTGCACAATAGATATGTTTTATTGCTTAGCATTATAATAAGCATCTTTTATAAGGTAAACTTAAAAAAATACAGATCCAATATTGTGGTTATTTATCTCAAAAGTAAACCCTTCCCAAAAAATAAACAAAAAATGGCCTTCAAATTTATTCCCTAGAGGACATGTCTTATTTGAAAATGATAACACTCGGTGGAGAAAGATATGCCTTTCATTTTGGCTAGGTTAATAAATCTGTGCACGGGGCTTTTTATTATATAAAGAAGATATGATTACTTGAAATAGAGGGTTGTATCCATATGCCATGTTATTACTTTTAATGGGGAAAGGACAATAGAGAAAATAAATTCATTGGTTTTTATTTTCTCTTTTGACAGCTATCTGCTGTTTATATTGTTATTTCTTCACCATAAAGAATCACTGAAGTTGCAGGTGATTGAATTTGATGTCTGTGGGTTGTGTCCTTTAAATATTTATGTTGATTTGCATACACGACAGCTTTCATCAGTAAAGATCATTGTAAACAGCAAATTGGAAGAAGTTAGAAAATTCCTTTCCTTGAAAGGGATTTAAACAAGTTTACAGAATGACTTAACAGAGTTTGCATAATCTTCACAGTCAATAAAAACCAAAGGCAGAGAAATGTGCTTAAAGTCTACAGCAAAAATGTTTTGTTTCCACTGTGAATTCTCGAAGACTTGCTCTTTAAGCTATAGCAAATGAGGATTACTGAATATGTACACTTAGAAATAGTCCAGCAGGAAAACAGTTTTCAAGGCCTTTCTTTTTAAATCTGGAGTTCATCTGTAAGCTTCAGTAACAAGGACATTTGAACACCTTTTCCCTCTACCGAAATACTGTTCCTTATCTCAAACATTTCCCAAAACATGTCTTGTAGTAATATTTTTTCCTGATGTTCTGACTAGCACTGTTTGAAGAACAAAATTATTATTTAAAAAGTGCTTGAAATATGTAATTTAAAAAACTATTTTAACTGCTGTGATTTATTATTTTACCAGGCAATACAATAACCTTTGATAATAAAAAAAATCCCAAACTCAGCAACCCCAAGCCACCCCAAACCACACCCCCAAACACAGCAAAATTATCACCACATGAGATCACCATGAATTGATGAATCACTGACAGCTTTTCTTCCTATGTCTGCTCAGGTAAAGTTCAGATCTTGACCTTCTGCTTGCCTGGGAGCCATTACAGAAATCCTAATGAGCTTCCTGATGGCCTTTTAAGAGTAATAACTGATTAAGTAATTGTAGCACCTTATGCTAGAGTGTTTTAAATACTTAAAGACTTCTGAGCCTCTTCCTACAGAAAAAGGCATGTCTGTTCAAGTTATATGATACAAAAGAAAATGTTCCTTTTTATCATTGTAAGGTTACTTCTCTATGTTTATTCTTCTAACCTCTGGCTAATAAGGATAGTGACTGCAGGCATTAGGCATTAGACAGCCTTAAAAAGATTGATGCTTCTGATTACAGCATACTATAGAATAAATTGTAGGGTTCAAATCTCTCACAGAGTTAAAAAGGACATGTGGTATCTGAAGAAACATAAAGGTGTCAATTTTCTACTTGATGGTACTAATATATTTTGATAAGATCTGCATATTAAGAATGAGCCCTCAAATACAGTGATTTAGTACTGCAATTGTACACTACTTCACAGTGAGGAGAAGAAACAACAAGAATGTGAATCCTTGCCTCTGCTCTGAAGGACAGTGAACAAAGACTTGCAGGCATTACAGCTGGCAGGCGTGGAGAGGACTCGGCTTTCAGAAGTGACTGGCAAGAGGAACGTAAGAGGGATAGTAAATGTGAACAGGGAGGTTAATTGCAAAGTAAATGAGTTTGCTACAGAAAGCACCGAGGCTCAGATCCTCAAAGGCAGTGTGTGTGTATTAGTAAACAACACCAGGAGCTGTGCCAGGCATTGGAGCTTAATCAGCTAAAGAATGAAATTGTGAGCGTTGTTTCCAGTACGTTTGTGCTGTTGAACGAGTAGCACTGCCCCTAACATTTCTTGGAGAGAGTTTGGGAACTAGGATAGGGCAGAAACATTAACATCAATGCAGTTTCAATTCCAAGAGAGTTTAACAGCATTGATGAACTGCTCAGTGCCAGGTAAAAGTCTCCTTTTTTAAACTGGCTTTGAAATCCTATCCGTGTATGGAACTGCGAACCACCTGCAGGGCAAACCTCTCAGACATTGTTGTTCCCAAAACTGTAACTGTGCATTGAGAGAATGGTGGGTGTCATAAGTCAAAATTGTGTTGGGAAGCATTGTTAAAAAACCAGAATTGATGGCACCACAGGTGCTTGAGCCTATGTCCGGGCTCTGTTCAGTTACTAGAATAAGAGCAGCCTGGGCTCCAGCTCCATCAAGCTCTGCAGAAAATAGGACACTATCATGGGGTTTTGGGAATTCTGAAGATTGAAGGGTAGTGGCTGGATCTCCTGACAGCATTTGGTTGGATCAAATTAAGTGGATGGGTTTCCTCACAGATCCCATTACAAATCTGTCTGATGCTCCTGACAGGAGGGTTCCAAATAAATGTGATATGCATATGCTGACTGAAGGAGAGAAAGTTCAGCTTCACCATTCAGGCAGCAAACTTCCCAGATAAAGAGCAAATGAGAGAGTATTGGTGAATCATAATGGGCTTCTTGGAGTACTTTCTGTAGTTTCTTCAAGCATTCTTAAAATTCACAGGAAGCAGACATGCACAGTGACTGTTCAGGATAGAGTTTTAGCTTGTGTAAATCAATCTGTTAAATTGATTGCATTTTCTAAGGCTGTTTTATGCCAGCAGGATTTGGTCCTCAGATTTTATTTAGATTTTGTATAGTAAGTAATGTGGCTAAAGTTAGTGAATACTAGTTGCTAGGACCTCCAGGGTGGAAGCATCACTGTGATTCAGTCACAGAATTTCAAATAGAAG
Organism: Leptocoma aspasia; assembly: GCA_013399835.1. Lineage (NCBI taxonomy): Eukaryota > Metazoa > Chordata > Aves > Passeriformes > Nectariniidae > Leptocoma > Leptocoma aspasia. The sequence continues at coordinate 38,111 of VXAX01005241.1, read as the reverse complement.
GAAAATGCAACTGTGCTCCAAACATAAAACCTTGTATATTTTTGCTGGACTCTATAAAGTGACTGCCTTCTCTGTATTACTGAAACACAAACAATGCTGGTTAAATACAAACCATACTGCAATAGCAAATGTATTCAAGCAGTTAATATAACACCTTTCTCTTTATAGAGCACATCTTTGATTTGCACACTTCCCTGAGATAACACACACAGTTTGACTCAGAACTTGCTGCCACATTCCTTATCCTCATAGCAGGTAGGTGTTCATTAAGAAGGACAATTATGGGTTATTCACCATGGGATGGTGTTATACTAGATATTTTAGAGGCTCATCATAGTAACATTGGGGCCATTTAATTTTAGGATCCAGATTTCTGTTTGAAATAAATCAGATCTTAGTAAAATACACATATAAATCACTTCTTATCTTTCCAGAAGAGAAAAAGTTCCACAGAAATCCGTTGCAACTTTTGCTGGATTATAAAAGCAGAGCAGTGCATTTGAAATGTGAATTAGTGATCAGACTTAATATCTCAATACTAGCTAATATTAATCCTAATCCAGTATCATTTTAATACCTTAATATTAAACTAATATCCAGTTCTCTGCTGGTACAATTTTTGTGCCTGAGTGAGTGACTAGGCTAGTTAACCAGTTAACCTCAGCTGTTGGCCTAGTGAAGTCATTAGTTTCTTATGAAGGACAAGTGGCATTTTCAGGTTTCATTTGAAATCTAACGCATTATTCTTTATTAATATAAAATGGATTTTCTGGATTTGTATGTTTAGCTGCCCTCTAAGGGATTTTTGTTTGTTTATTTTCATTTCATTACAGTGTTGCAATGATGTTAATTTCCTCTAACATAATATGTACCAGAAACTTGCTAACAGTCATTATCTGTAAGGTTGCTTGAAGAAGAATCCTGCTTTTTAATGGCTCCAGTGGGATCCTGTCCTCTGATAAAACAGGAGGGCTGGCATTTATTTCCACATAAGATGTGCTTCTTCACAAGACTAGAGAGTCACTGTGCTGTTTTCAGTCCTGCAGGTGAGTGCACAGGAGGAATGCAGTGGGAATCTGTGTGACTGCAGGTTACTGCGTGCTGGAAAGCTTTTGAGCTTGGTGCTTTGCTGGACAAAAGGGATTCACCTTTGGGAGTTCTTACTGCTTTCATGTTATTGATAGCACCATTTGGCAAGTGAGACATCTAGTTGTCTTTGTCTAATACATGAAGGTGGTAAATATTTCCATTGTGATTCTAAGTCCAGGAAAATGACATCTGTGGGTATGCCAGAGGGTTTGTGAGACTGCTTCAGTTTCTCCAACTGGGGTGGATTTATATGATGACTTTCTGCTGGCTTATCTCTTGGTACGTCTTCTAGCAGAGCTACACACGTGCACTGCAGTACCTACAAGGCAGTGCTCTCTGTGCTCTCAAGGCAGTGCTGTCCAAAAGTTCAGGAGGAAACCACCCTGAGAATAATGAGGATGGAATGGTGAAGGCCTGGGTTGTTCATCCTGTCAGAGATGCACTTGGAGTTCACCATGGTTCAGCAGCCAGGGAGTGATGTGAAGAACTGCCGTGGGAAGGTGAAAGGGAAATGAAAAAAAAAAGGGAAGCAAAATATGGGAAAACATACTTTTTTTCCATTGGTTTAGTTTTCATAATGCCAGCAAGCTGGAGAAAAGGTATTCATCCATGGCCAAAGGTCTGCAACATAATAGCAGATCTAAAATAATTGACACAAAGAAGTAAAAGCTTTGGAAAGCAGAATTTTGGCAATTTTGAATGAGGCTATTTTTGCTCTCCCTGTAGCTGGTTAATGAATTAGTCCACAACTGCAGCTGGAAATCAAGTCAGCTCTTTCACTGTGATATTTTGCCTTCTGGCACTAATTCCCAAAGCAACTGAAACACAGATACAGATCACATAGGATTTTAGTTAATTTATGTGTGCTTTGTTTGTATGTATAGGTTACAGGCAATGTGATGGAAGTAGGGTTGGTTGTAGTATGCAGATGGGTGAACTGCCTCCACTGCATGACTGTAATTCCAGTGGTTTTTCTAGTGTGTGTAAACTATAAACTGTTGCTCTCTTATCACTGTGAGTGTGTTTATCACAAACTACAAGTTGAAAAAATGCAGCTTTTTTCAGGGAAAAAAAGAAGAGTTCCCCTCTTCAGGTATGGTGCTGAGAATGGTTTTGAATAAAGGAGGGAATGAATCAATATCTTTTGTAGTTGCAGGACCACACCTTTTCGTGGTAGGTATGTCCCTAGGAAGTGTGGTTTTAGGCAGGCATGTGCAATAATTTATGTCTGAGCCATTTGTTAATATTGGCAAAGTGTCACTGGTGCTCAAGTGCTGATGGCAGGCTGGGGACAAGAAGGCAGCAGCGGGTCCCTGCTTCATCCCTGCACTGAGGGCTGGCATTTTACACAGCAAGAGGTCAGAAAGGTTCATTATTTACCCCATAACCAGCACAGGAATGAATCTGTGCTTCTCTGAGCTCTTTCAAGGGGTTTTACTGATTTGACTTTCATGTTTTTCAGCAAAATCTCTTGAAAAAAGTGTTTATAGAGAATCCTGGCTCCCATGCAATTACTTGGCCATATGCAGTGGCACCTCTTACTCATTCTATGAACATTTTATGCTCCCAAGGGGATTTAAGAGTAAATACAACCACAAGTAAAAACTTAAAATATCAAATTAATTTTGTGTTATACACACACAGTGATGGATAGTGTCAGTTCAGGGCTTGATCCTGCATATGTTGAAGTTGAGAAGATTTCTTGGTGTTATTTTGGTTATGATTGGCACATAAAGGTCTTTTTTTTTCTAGTTGTATAAAACCCCATGTTATTAAATAAATATAGGCATAGCATACTAACAAAAAACAATGGCAAATGAGGAATGCTTCAAGTTCCTCCATAAAGAATATAATACAAAATTTGTAGCAGCATTTTTTATTTTCACGGAGAAAAATATATTTGCAATCCTATAATGATGTTCTGAAACAGAAATTCAGTCAGATTACTTTTGGGTCATTATATTATCTGTGTTAGAAAGTGGTAATTGGGGATTACTGAGTTTCTATCAGATTTGGCTTAACAGCAAACAAGGTTAACATAAGTGGTTGTATAGCTGAGTTAATTTTAAATGATCTTTAGGGCTGAGATATTAAGGCTGAAATGTCTTTAAAGGAAGCTAAATGGAGCTTGTGTTTTGAATGTGATCTGATGTATAATTAGATTTCTCCTACAGAAAGGTTAGAAGCTGTAATCCAATGTTCAGAATCAACAGCAGAACTGTGTCTTTTTAAATTTAGAAATATATAGAACTTAATACAAGTTGATTTCAAAGATTTACATGCATGTAAATGTGAGGGTATTGGAAGGCACTGGATTTAAAACATGGAAAATTTGGGATTATTCAGGATATTGTAGGTGATGTGAGTTTTTACTCAGGATGGTTGGGCTATTAAAGAGTGTGTGTTCGGGCAGTTGGTATCGTTAGCATACCAAGCACTATCCATAGCAGTGCTTTTAAAGAATGCTGTATCTTTGCTAATATTTTGTCATTTTTGAAAACGGAACAAGCTGAACACACTGCAGAGGTTGGTTAATTAATTTATTGAGAGTTTTTGTGACCAATAACTGACTATTTTTCTCTATCCTTAATAAAGAGATTTTTGTAACTACCTTTTTTTTCCCTTTTTATTCTCTCAAAAGAAGGAAGGCTCAAAATGATGGCAGTTTTAGCTCAAAATTTAGGCCAGCTTCTTTTGGCCGATTGTTGAAATAGGGTTGCTGTGCTCTCTCATGAAGAGAGAACAAGGCCTTTTTCACATGTACACTTCCCATGCTAAGTCAGCTTGAATTGAAGTTGCTGAATGTTCTATGGCAGAAAGAGCTTTGAACCTAAATTTGATTTTAGCTTTCCTTACTGCAGCCTGAGAATAGGAGTAGGACATGTAGTGTTTTCACAGAATACAAGAAATCTTATGGACGTTTCCTTTCCCTTTCCCACTTTCCTTTCCCTCTGTATTTACGCAGTAATATGGTAAAAGTACATTCAGCAAGCATGGAAAGGGGAAAGTCAGAAGAAAAGGAAGGTTCCAATGAGTGCTGTATGAAGGAATTGTGTCCATGTGTCTCCCTGGTTGCTCCTGGGAAGCTCCAATGTGCTTTGCTTAGCGCTCGCTGTGCGCTGGGTCGGAGCGGAGCGGACACCCACGGCGAGTGACTGACAGACAAGGGCAAAGAGCACAAGGTCAGGAAGGGAGGGCACAAGGAGGCAAAGATGACCATGTCCCCTTACCAAGAGCGCCTGTGCAGACAGGACTGCAGGATGCAGCAGCAGCAGTAGCTGGGAAGCTCCTCCATTAATCTTGAAGGGAAGTAAGAGGAAATGGAGGTGGCTGTTTGCTTCCTGTTAATGAGCTGCTTGCAGAAAGCAAAGGGACACCCTCTGGAGTCAGGGGAGATTAATATGTATGTAGGCACTTAACATGATCCAGTTTCTACGCCACAATACCTAAATACTGCTGATGTCTTTACAAGATATAAAAAGAGAGGAAAGTACATTTTCACTAAAGCTAGAGAAGGTGTGATCTAGTATTCTCCTGATAAAATGTGATACTGTTACTGGAGAGGGAAGGAATGTGTGTGGAGAAATGAATGTTTAAATTAAAAATGTATATTACATTTCTATAAATTCATTTTATGTTAATATTAACAAGACAAAAAATTATCATATTAATATTATGAGAACAGTGTCACTAATTTTTGCCTGGGTCCAGTGGTAGCATATCTGTACTTCACTTGACACATCTTGGCTCTGAAAATTTTAATGAGATTTCTTCCTTTTTCAGTCAGTGAAACTTCTTATGTCTAAATGTCTAGCTGGTACTTGACTTTCGAAAAAAATAATGATACATCAACCTTAATGAAGGAGAAAATTCTGGCAGTACTTCGGTGTTAGTCACCTGTATTAAGTTCAAGATAATCTAAAAATGGCAGGCCACTGATACTGTCATTTATTATTCAAAATAGTTATTGTGAGCAGTCAATCTTAAACCAACCGTTTTGAGTTTAAAAGGTGAGGTGCAGTTCCAGGCTGGGGCCTTTCAGCACAGGTCCCTCAGCCTGGGGCTGTGCTTGAACTCAGAAGTTGCAGTTGCAGGTGGGATTCACTAGTGCAGGTGCATTTAACAGGGAGCGTCTTTGAGCAGCTTGCTGGGTGAGATCATATGGAGGGGTAGCATGTGATTGTTCCTGACCATATAGGCATCATTTTATGTTATTAAAAAAAAGAAAAATCTACTCCCTCTTAATCAGTGGGCAAAAGAGAAAGTAGTTAGATTATGTAGTGTTTGCATGAGAATAAGTGAATGGTTTTGTAAAATCTACCAGAATAGTTTTTGTTACTTTATTTATACTTTATTTTACTATATTTGTTACTTTATTTTACTATATTTATACTTTATTTCTTCACCAAAACAGTAAAAAAAGGAGACTAGATATTAATGGGCATTACAACATGTAAATGGATTGTGCATGTAATGCTACATGACACCTATCCTGGAAATGAAAGGACAGGGGTATATTTTCTAGCGTTATATCCTTAATTCTGTCATTTATAACGATAGTAAAGGTAATGAAAACTACTTGTTGAAGACAGCTCACAAAAATGATAAGTGAGAGCAAATAGGTGACACATTGGAAAGAAGAATTCCTGGTAGTTAGAGATGACAGAGGAGGTCTTATGTGCACTATCTATTGTGGTTCTATGCCTGCCTTTTGGATAACTTTAGCAATTCAATTAACCGATATGAGTCTGTGTTTCATCATCTATAAAAGGCAGATTACACTCACCCACCTCACAGCATCTTTATAATTGATTTTTGTAAAGTGCTTTGGGATTCTCAGATGAAAGGCACTATACCAGTGTCAAGTATTATTATTATTATTGCTACTAGTAGTAGTAACAGTACTTGTCATTTATACAGCTCTTGCCTGTTCATGATGCTTTAAGTAATGCATTCTTGCAGTGCCTCTGTGAATTAGGTACATGTCTGCTTTTAGAGATGAAGAAATTCAGCAGTCATCATCTAGCTTTCCCATTTTCATGTGTTCCTAAGATTTTGAAAAAAAAAAAAGGTGAAAAAATCCTAATGTACAAACATCGGTGTGATGTTTAGAGCACTTGTGGGAAGTTGTAGATTAGGTTTGGGATTTGGTCAGTTAGAAGGACACAAAACACACTGCTCACAATTTATGGCAAGTTTTTTAACCATTGAAGTCCATGAAAGCTTTCCTTCTCTTCCTGTGTTTCCAAATGCCAAAGTGTAGTCATGTTTCAAGGGCAGGCTGGATGGAACTCTGAGCACCTGCTGAAAGGTGACCCTGTCCATGACAGAGGCACTGGAACTAGGTGATCTTTAATGTTCCTTCTGACTCAGGCTGTTCTGATTCTATAAGTCTGTGAGTTTCTGTGTGTTTATCATGCTCCCACCAACCAGGCACTTTCAAGGAATAGTGCCTGGTTTGGCAAACATGGGGAACTCAGCCAAAGGCTGACAGGGAGTCCTGGGCATGTTCAGAACTCCTGGCAATGCTCTTAGACGATCTTGAAATTCAAACACATTTTTGCTATCTCCAGGCTTAAGATTGATCAGGAGATTTTGGACTGTCTTCTTTTTAAAAGGCTTAAAGTCCCTTAAATTCTGTTTTAGATACTTAATACTTTGTGTAGGGATTGGGATTTTTGTTTTGTTTTGTTCTAACTTCACTAAAGCCGTCTTTTAGTTATCATCTTAGATTTTAGATTTTTTTTTTCTAAATGTACACATTTCTTTAATCTGTGATAACTTGGAAAATTGGATCAAATAGCACAGTAAAAAATACTTGCCCTTGGTTCCATTGCTGCCTTTGGTGTGGGCTCAACAGCTACAGATGTCATTGCATCTGGACGTGCTGTCTTCAAAAGCAGCTAATTTCTGAGATAGAAAATGGTCTTTGATTCACAGCAGCAATGGGCTTTGAGGCTCAGGCATTCTTCCCATGTTCAGCAGGTGTCTAAATGTCACTTACTGGAATTGAGAGGTATCTGTTGCTGCACACATAGGCAGAGATGATGTGAATGCATGGTGTGGACTCAGGCAGCAAGCCACAGTTTTAATGCATTTCAGATATAACATAAACTCTGTTCAGCTTATGTGGATATGGCATGATTATACTGACACACCATACAGGGTGCTGAGATATTCTGGTCTGTGCAGAGACTCTTTTAAGCAAAGAATCAGGATATGTGATCTGCTCTTCAAAAGCCTTTTCCTAAGGCTTCACAGGAGGAGAGCTGCCATGTGATCGTGGGCTACAGCTTATGGCTTTATCTCATGGTTGCCTCTGAGGACTGCACTGAACTGTCCCTGCTATGGCTGTCCTCCAGTGAGTTTCTACTTGAAACAGAATGAGGTATAAATAGTTTTCAATGCAAATGGCTTTCAGTGTTTGTTTGGGTTTTTTTGCAATCAGCTCAGGATCATGTATTTGGGATATACATTATTTAGGGAGTGGCGAAAACTTGGTTTCGAAAACAAAAGTTCAATAGTTATTTATATGCAGACAGTCTCAATGAATCATTTATGTAGCACGTTTGTAAATGAGAGCTAAATGTGACTCTGTGGTTTATGATGAAACAGGAATACACAGAAACATCCGATTCTTTAAGTATTACATTCCCAGGTCATCTCTAATTAGAGCTTTGGAAATCTGGAAGTAAATGTTTCTTCTTTGTGTCCTAAACATTAAAGGTTATCAATAGCAGCAGGCTGCTGAAGTCAGTTTATATGGCAAGAATGCTTTTCATGGAACAGTAACGGGTAAAAACAGACTGAGTTTGAAATTCAGTGCAGGCACATGCTTCAGGCTTGCCTGAGAGGTGAGCTGCTTAGAGACCTCTGTGTTGCTCATGATGGTGAAAAACTGGAAAATGACTTATCACAGAGCTGGTTAAATGTACAGTGTGCAGGCTTGGGTTCTGTGTGTCTCTGAGACAGCCTTTTTGCTTTCTGCAGACTGGCAGGTACAGGGTTCTGCTACCTCACGCAGCAGAAGGAAGGGTACAAGAATTAATGAAGTATTACGCACAGAAATCATAACACAGACAAAACCAGCAAGACTGCCTTGTGTGCCATATGGGCTCTGCATCTTCCTGCTTTCTTACTTCTGCTCACCAGTGGAACAGCTCCATCCACTTCCACTGCCACAGGATTTGACTTTCTGCCTCAGAAAAGGGTGTTTCTGTAACAGGTGGTTGTCATATACTCTCTATGCCTAGTTTTCAGGATACTATCTTACTGTAGTTTTTGAAAATAAGATTAGCCTTGAAAACATTACCTGAATCAATAGCTTTACTGGCACAAACAGAAGTTAAATTATTACTTAGAAGCAAATAGTCAATGCACAAAATCATTAGTTTTGATATAATCCTCATTTCTACTTACAGCATTTTCCATAATTTCTTTTTAAGGACTAATTATCTCCTACTTTTAAATCAGATATATGCAAATATGTTTCAAAACAAAGTCTGAATTATTTCTTTTGCATTAACCAATAAAATTAACCAAGTTATAAAATTGCATGCAAGTGTTATAACTTCAATGCGATTTCACTTTCAAACTTGTACAGTAAGGGATGTAAAAATCTCCCATGTATATGGACATACAATGTTAAGGTGTATCATTAAACTACAGAAAATTGTATTTGATACTTTCTTGATGCCATGAAGATGTATTAAAACTTGTTTAATTATCTTAAACCTCCTTTCAGGTTTAAACTTTTGACACAATTTGCTGCATTAGATCCCATTTGATGAAGTTAGATGAAATGGAGCTGTACCAGGAGATATTTCTATGGCTATATTCTATTGTGGGTTTTATATTTTTATTTTTTAATATGATTTCTCCTCCATATTACCTAAGGAAATTAAATTAAGGCACATATTTCTGAATAATTACTTTTTAAATGTACGCCATGAAGGAAATCTCATGCAGGCCATACTTTAATATACGAGTGTCAGTAGTCACCTGAATGTTGAATTTTACATTATTTGTTTTAACTTGCATATGGTTTAAAGGCAGCTTTTAATTTGCTAAATCATAAAAATAATTTGTCTTTTGTTTGTAATACAATTCCTCAGTTCATCATTTTTCTATAGCCTAGCCAGCAGTGTATCTGCCTTAATATTGATGAAGTCTGAGTGATTCAGATGTGGTTGTGATGTTTTATACCTTTTCCCTTTCCAGCAAGGCTTTAAACAGGGACTCACTCATCACTTAAAAGCATAATTGCTGAATATACAGAATGTTTAATGTTATGAATATGGAAAGTTCTTTGTGCCAAATGGTCTAGACACCTAAACATATAATATTTGGTAGTCATTGCGTTCTTGGAAATGAACTTATGTCTAGATAGAAAATACATGTCCAGAATCTCATCTTGCTTCTTCCACTTTTATAACCTTGTAGCTCTGTGGATGTCGCAGCTGGTTTTCAACAATATTATGACTATATCTTAAATTTGGAGAGTGTGGCTTGCACCCTACTGATATAATTTACATCAGAGTATTATTACCTGTCCTTTAATCTGGCATACTGGTGCCTGTGTAGCACGTGAAAGAATATGGGGTGCTGCTGCTGTGCCATCGTAGTGGGCATCTTTGCATTTTTATGCAGCTAATGTATGCAAAACATTCTGATTGTGCTGGTTTGGCTGGGGTAGAGTTTGTTTTCTTCACAGTGGCTAGTATTAGGGGAGGCATTTTGGGTTTGTGATGAGAACAGAGATCATTTGGGGCTGTTTTAGTTCTTGCTAAGTGGGGCTTGCACAGAGCCAAGACCTTTTCTGTCTCTCACCCCACCCCACGAGTGGGTGGGCTGGGGGTTCATGGGAAGCTGGGAGGGGACACAGCCAGGACAGCTGACCCCAACTGACCAGAGGGATATCCCATACGGTGTGGTGTCATGGTCAGCATATACAGCTGGGCTAGGAAGAAGGAAGGGGACAACATTCGGAGTTATGGCATTTGTCTTCTCAAGTCACCATTACACGTGATGGAGCCCTGTTTTCCAGGAGATGGCTGAGCACCTGCCTGCCCAGGGGAAGAGTGAATTAATTCCTCGTTTTGCTTTGCTTGTGTGTGTGGCTTTTGCTTTCCCTACTTAACCTGATTTTATTTCAAGCCGTGAGTTTTTTTCCTTTTACCCTTACAAGTCTCTCCCCTACCCTGACATGGGGCAGTGAGTGAGCAGCTGTGTGGGGCTGAGCTGCTGGCTGGGGTTAAACCATGGCTCTGGGAATGCACTTCCTCCGGATGTGCGTGGGTCTCCTGTACACCTTCTGCCACTCTTAGCTGGTACCAGGCTGGACAAGAGCAGTAAGGAGATTCTCTAAGGGATTTAGATTACTCTGGAGCTGGGAAAGGAGCCTGCTTCTGCCTGAGGACATAAGTTGGGAACTGCACAATGTCCTTTTACGGATTCTTTGTAAGGTGTGATATAGCAGAAGACTATCCAATCTTTTAAGACAGAGCAACATACCAGGAATCTTTTCAAGTGATTCAGACAGAGAATTTTGCAGGGTAAAGGTAAGAGCTGCTCCTCACACCATTCACTGTCAGATTTACAACAGATACAACATAACCTTTTGGTGTTTTCCAGATGCAAGCTTCCACTATTTACAAAAAAACCCACAGAAGCAATAAAGTCATGCTCATAATTAAAAACTGCTGTGTGTATTAAATATGTTTTGCAATTAAAAGAAGCAGTTTCAGTTAAGTTTGTCATCATCTGCTAGATGCTGGTAGCTTACATAAAATGGTATAGTAATTGCAGGTTGATTCTTGTCGACAAATGCTTAGAACTCTAGATCATTGTACAGCACTAATTGGTCCCCTGACTGGAATACTGTTGAGAAGAAAATAAATGGGAATGAGGAGTAAAATAATCTCTCATCTCTTAGGTAGTTCCTAATATCCACATATTTATTGCTAACTTTTCTGTGTTGGGGTAGACAAATTTCCAGGCTGTTCTCTTGAATAATTTACATCTGCTTTAAATGTTTACATGGAAGAAATAAAAATGTTGAAGTTAGTTATTAGAATCCATATGCATACTACAAAAGAAATTTAATACTAAAATGCACATCGATTTTTTTTCCTTTTTTTCTTTTCATCCAACTCAAGGGATGCTTTTCTGACTTGTAGCATATTGACTGATATGAAAAGCTGCTCCAATTTAAGGTCAGTCTGATTTTTTTTTTAATTCTGTGGGTCATCTCTAGTTGTACAAAATCTGTCTCCAGTTACATGCTTGAGAACAGGGTTATTAGTCAGTGCTTTGGAAGAACCCACTCTAAGACATGCTGAGGGTCATAAGCAATCAAAGTGTTAAGTGAAGACCTGTCCTTCCTCTCCCCCAAGTTCACTCTAAGCCAGAGACCCAACCTGCCCCTTCCTAGTCTCCAATTCCTTTATGTTCACTGTAAGTCACTACACTCCATCCAACCCAGTTCCTCCAGACAGGCAATGGATGGTGCCTGGAAAAGGTTGTGTTCCACCCTGGCTTGCTGAGGGAAGTAATTGTTTATTGTGAGTAGGATAGTGCCTACAGAAAGAGGAAAACAGATGCAGACACTGCTGAGTGGAGTGGGAGATGCTGTTTACTTTAAGCCCAGAGGGTAGGGGTTTAAGGGATGTGCAATCTCATAAGACAGAGCCATAAATTTTACTAGGAGTCTTTTTAAAAAAATGCATTTTACAATGGTACAAATAAATTGTCTTGTTTTGCAGCACTGGAAAAAAAAGTGTGATTTTTTCTGTGTCTGTATGTGTTTTTCATGTCTTGTAAATCCCATGATCATTATGAAATCAAATATTTTTCCAGTTAGGTATGTTGTGATTTTTTTTTTTTTGTATTTCTTCAAAGTGATTCTATTATGTTCTTGTAGGCAGAGTTAAGCTTTTTGTTATTTGCTATCAAACCAAGAAATTGAAGTGGGATGAAACCAGAATAACATGAGTTTAAAGTTTATGTATTAAAATAAATAGGAAACATTTTTTGTCTATTAGGCTGATGGCAGAAGTAAAATTAAATTCAGCCATAGAGTGCAGAAGAGCAAGATTAAATCTGTGATGCAGTGTGGTTTGTGAGTGGAAAAGAATTATTCCTGCGTATGGTTTACAACATCTGAGTGGAAACACTGATTCTGCAGCTTGGGATAGGAAATACAATCAGTGTAGCTGAAGCCAGGCATCTATTTATCTTAAATTAATCATTCTCCATATAGGCAGTTGATATCCTAGTGCTGTGTGCCATCCTTTTTACATTCATGCAGCACACATTAAACCAAAAAGCTGTTATTGTAGGAGCTCAAATATATTGCAGCACACAGATTGTAAATGTTTAAAAATACACTAACACTTCTGTATGTTCAGTTGGCAATTAAACTGTATTAATATTTTTTCTTTTAACGCTTACAATTATTAGACACTTGGAAACAGATATACTTACAAAATTCTAACAGTTTTCACAAGAATAAAAAATAGTTTTATGATCTTTAAATAGAGAAGAAAAACTATGGGTAAATTTCAAGATAGAATATTTTTTTGTTTGTGCTGTTTAGTTCAATGAAATTTAGTTCTGATTTTCTCCAATATGTCAACAAACAAAAATCTGAGAGTTATTTCTAGTGTTTGAATTTACAAGAAACGTATTGAATAAAAGGAGGACAATTTTTTTTCTGTTTCAGTTTGGATACATGTAGTTTAATTTAAGAACAAAATAATTCAGTCAATAGCAATGCTAAAGAGAGACCTGCCTTTGAGGCACAGTTTCTCCAAAGCATTTAAATTTTAATTTCATTCTAGGACAGAGCCTGAGGTTTTGTTGGATTTGACCTCAAATGTCATAAAAGCAAATGAAATAAAATGATAATTTACTGTGTACTACAGCAGATGTAGTAATTAGAAGAAACTAAAGGAAAGAGGAGACTCATCATTAAGCAAAAAGCAGGAAATTAGGCAGACATTTTCTCTTAAAGTATCATTTTCTTTCTCTTAAGTATTGATGATATCTGACAGGAATTGCCTGCCAACAAAAGTATTGTAACTGGAATCTTATTTGTGTTGATTCTGAAATCATCACACCTTCTTTTAATCTTCCTCCTCCAAGTTCTCTTTGTTTTTGTTTTTAAATCAAAACTACTTAGAAAAAAAATAGTAGGATTTAGAAATCCTAAATGGCAATTTTTTAACATTGTTTTATCTTTTAATATTTTCAGCAGCTTTTTATCTGTGCCATGCAGTATGTATGCAGAAAAATTCTCATTTTACAGGGAATTTTGCATTTGAGCTATATAAGCTCTCATAGATATTCACTCTCTTCCTATCCTGACCACTCCTCAGATATCCCACACTGTAACAGTTTTGAAGGACTTGCCACCTCCAGATTTTTAATCTTCCATGGGATATTTTGACTGGACACTTGGAAGCATCTCTTTACTGAGAGGGGTTGTCAAACACTGGGACAGTCATCCTAGAAATCTGGTCCATGCCCCAGCCTGTCAGTGTTTAAGGGGCATTTGGACAATATCCTTAGCAAAATGCTTCACCTTGGTCAGCCCTTAAGTGGTCAGGACTAGATGATTGTTGCAGGACATTCTATTCTATTCTATTCCTATTCTATTCTATTCTATTCTATTCTATTCTATTCTATTCTATTCTATTCTATTCTATTCTATTCTATTCTATTCTATTCTATTCTATTCTCCAGAGTTTGGAAGTAAGTGGAGCTATAAGTGGAACTACTCTATCTGCAAAGCATTTGAAAAAATAGGTTTTAGAGTTTAGAGTTTGATGAAAAACCCAATTAAGTGAGGGGGGTGAGCATCTTTATTTTGACTTCTGGATATTTACATATGAAATGATGTTGTTAAAAAAACTGAATATGGATTAAAGGAGTACAAATTTCCATTTGTTAGAAGCATGTGCTGAGGAAGCCACCATTTGGAAGAGGAAAAATCTACAATGGAATTTTATCATCCAGGTAACAAGGCAGGCCAATTGTGACTGAATGCACAAAGCCACTTAAAAGTCTGTCATTCTGTAGCTGCTCATTGTGGTATTTCTTTTGCTTAAGCTGGAGGCTGCTGTCAGAAAAGGTAGCTAACTTGCAAAATGCAAGTTTTCCTGTCAGAAAAAGTAACAAAATGCACCCCTCTTAGGGCTCTTCTGCTCTAGTTCTGGTATCTATACAGAGACACCATACAGTGGACTAAAGCAGAGCAGAAAATGAAGATGTACTCAAATTAGTATTGCAATGGCCAAGTGCACTTAAAAGGAGACTAAGATACAAGAGGTCTGATTTATGAAGATCTACTTGCTTAAAAGAGAGCAATAATGAGAACCCTTTCACCAGACTTGAGACTTTTGAAAAGAGAGACTTAAATGGAAATGCTAACAGATTTAACTGTAGCAGTCTTGAATGGACCTACTAAGACATAAAAGGTGTCAGAAGTCTGCAAAGCATCATTACTCACAGTGATGCAAAGAAAAAACTTTTAGTATCCAGCTCAAGGAAACTCCTTATCCATTTGTAGAATGAAAATCACTTAGTTTTTCATGTGCTTAGAAGCAAACTTTGTTTTTGTGATGAAAATGTAGATTGAATGTGTTTTGCCTACCAATGATACTTTGAAAGCAAGGGTAGATATGTAAACATACATTTTACTAGCAAGAATACTCTTGGCTGTATATTTGCACTGTACATAATGAAAGATTTCTACCTGCGTGTTCTTTGGTGCATACAGGACATAATGCACATAGAAGACTGCAGTATGTCAAATCAAGACAAGGTTCTGCCAGACTGGGGAGCTTAGGTTGCTCAGGTTAAAGTAACTTCATGGCCACAGTCAAGTCTTACATTTCCAGGGCAACTGCTTATAAAGTTTAGAATTCTTACATTAATTGAAGACTTTTTCCTTAGGTCTGAAGTATAAGTGAAGGCCTGTTCTGTGAACAGATGGAAATAAAAAGAAAGCTTAGACAAATTTACTTCCTCAAGTTTTCATTTCAGATGTAACACTCATTTGTAATTTTACACTCCAAGGGGAAGCAAGAAAACACCGTATTTACTTTTTGTCCTCTACTAATACCTTTCAGACAAGCACAAGGCAAGGCTTTATACATCCACAGCCCAATTTTCAGAGTCAGTGAGTACCGTAGATTTCTATGACAACATCTGGAGCTGTATGTCTTAAAATCTCTGAAAAATCAAGCCTTCAGACATTATTGCTTCATTTCCCCAGGCAAATCGTCTCAGAGTACCTCACAAAATAAATCAGAAGCACAGAGTGCTGCAGTTCAATTTGTACTAACATTTATGTCTTTTGAATGTCAGGATGGCTTTTTAAATGTTTCCTCATAAAACTAAGTCCACTGTCAACAGTATTCCTCACTCTGATTAGAGGAAGTACTTTACAGCTTAATAAAATCCTAAACTAAGCAGAGCTGCCGAAGTTTCAGAAGAAAATATGTGAAACCAGCCTTGCTTTTCTCTGAGCTATAGAAAAGTCATGGTGTGGCTAAATATGTCTATTTGGTTTGTGAGGCAAGGTTTTGGAAGCCCTGGGGCTACTGGGGTGGCTTCTGTGAGAAGCTGCCAGAAACCTCCCCCATGTCCAACAAAGCCAATGCCAGCTGGCTCCAGACCAGACCCACTGCTGGCCAGGGCCAAACCCATCAGGGCTGGTGGAGGTGCCTTTGGTAGAACACATGTAAAAGAAGGGAGGAGAAAACTGCTGCACAACAGCAACTGCAAGCAGATGAGAGAGGAGTGAGAATATGTGACATAAAAACCAGCTCTTCAGACACCAAAGTCCGTGCAGAAGTAGGGGCAGGACGTGCTCCAGGCTCCAGATCAGGGATTCTCCTGCAGTCTGTGGTGCAGACTGTGGGGAGTCAGGCTGTGTCCTGCAGCCCATGGAGGTCCATGGTGGAGCAGAGATCCACCTGCAGCCCACGCTGGACCCTTGCCAGAGCAGGTGGAAGTACAAAGGAGTTTGTCACCCCACAGGAAGCACATGTTGGAGCAGGGTCCCAGCGGGACTTGGTGGACACATGGATAGAGGAGCCCACTCTGGACCAGGTTTGCTGGCACATCTTGTGACCCCTTGGAAGGGACCCACGCTGGAGCAGTTGATGAAGAAGTGCAGCCTGTGGGAAGAACTCAGAGAAGTTCAAGGAGGACTGCCTGTGATGGGAGGGACCCCACCCTGGAGGAGGGGAAGACTGTGAGGGATCCTCCCCCTGAGGAGGAAGGAGCAGCTAAGACGCTTGTGATGAACTGACCACAACTCCCATTTCCTGTCCTCCAGTGCCGCTGGAGTGGAGGAGGTAGAGAACACTGGGACTGAAATTGAGCCTGTGAAGAAAGGAGAGGTGAGGAAAGTTGTTTTTTAGATTCAGTTTTATTTCTCATTACCCTACTCTGATCTCATTGTTAATAAATTCAGTTAATTTCTCCAAATCAAGTCTGTTTTGCCTGTCACGGTAATCGGTGATGATCTCACCTTGTCCTTATCTTGACCCAGGAGCCTTTCATTATATTTTTTTTCTTCTGTCCAGTTGAGGAGAGTGAGTGCCAGAGTGGGCTTGGTGGGCACCAGCTGTCCAGCCACAGTCAACCCACCACAGCATACAAGTGAACACTATTCTGTCATTCACCTTGATGTGCAAAACAGCATTTCATGATAGGCATGCATGTCTTCTTCTCTCACTGCCTGTGGACAAGAAAGGGTAGGTGAAGCTTCCTTCAATAACTTTTTGCAAGGGCCTGTTTGTTTTGAAAACAGAGTAAAGGGATTCTTTATGAATAATTGTGCCTGTGAAGTCATCCTAAGCCACTGTTTTTTCAGGAGATCAAACTGTTTCATCAGCCAGTGTAAAATGCATCAGGAGGTGTCAGGCTCTCCAACTGTCCTGAAGAATAAGAAGTTACTTCTTCATCCTGCTCCAGTCAGTGCCATGCACACAGTGATACGTATATAAGTCCTCTCTGCTTTCCATTAATGGGAAAATTAGCAGAAGTCCCAAGATGTGTGTAATATCTATTTTTCTGATATAGATTAGGGTTTGCTTATGCTTGCTGTGTCAGTGACTGTACTGCACAGAAAACCTCTTCTGGGGTAGCATTTACATTCCACTGTCTGGTGGCTCAGATTTACTCAGAACAATATGTGAAATAATGGCTTTGGCATGATTACTCCAAGTGTGGCTTTCATCCCAAATATGTCAAAACCTTTGGTACAGAAACTTGAATGTCATGATGTAAACATGCCCCTATTCTGGAATGCTCCACAGGAATATTGTATTGTGTAAGTTAGAGCCAGTCTGCTGTTGGCTGAATGTTGTCCCAAAAACAACTTTCTCCATTAAATGATCAGTGTAATAGTTGTATCCCTTTCTTTTAGATGAGCACTTTCTGCCATCAAAAGTCTTTCACTTCTCATTCTCCAAGTTCTCTCTTCCACACACTCCTGTCCTTTTGAGAATATTTCCAGTGCTGGTATGAGCTTTGACAAAGCTTCTGATATGGCTTCTATACAGAGCTTCAGGGTATCCAAGGTATTAGACCTACATGGTCTACAAGGAATCAGGGACATTTTGGTGTTGTACAAATAATAATTTCAATGGTAACAGTCACTTTGTTCTGCTAAGTGCCTCTGTTTGTTCCTTTTCCTATATGATATAGTTGCTTGAGGCCATAACAAAACGCTTGTGATTTTACACCTTCAGTTTAATATACTTATTGTCAGGCTTGAATCCAGAAACATATTAATATGTTTTTGTATGTGTTACCTGGATTGTCATATACATAAACATAGACTATGTATTTGCTAAGGGTAGAGAGGGCAGAGCTCTAGAGAAATAGAGTGCAGATGAACATGCAGCTCTTGTTTATATGACTGAGCATAATGCACCCAAAGATATGAAGCTGTGATGCTCTGCTTGTGGTGGAGAATGTGTAATGAATATAATGCAAATGTTGTGTGAAGGAAAAACTGCACAATGGTACAACCCCTGTCCAACAGTAAGGAGCCACTGTATTGCAACTGAATAAAACAGACAGAATTATTTACTGGTACATCAGTGCCTGTGCAAGGGCAAAATTAGCCAGGTTAGGAAAAGAGGTAGAAAGCTCACATCTTTTGTGAGCTTCTCTGGCAAGATAAATACCAGACTATGATTTCTCTTGTCAAAAAGGACAAGGATTCAGTCTAAATCACCAAAAATATCATTAAAGACACAAATTTAGGAGAATTAAAGAAACTTGGTAAAGATACTATTAATCAGTTTATTATGTTGGAAAAAGCCAGGTAATGTTTTTGGCTAAAGTCTTGGGCGGATATCTGTCTGGAACGTCTTCTGCTGACAAACCTAAGACATAAAGTAGGTTAGCCAGTGAGACAACTAGAAAAATCAAAATATCCATTATCTGGCCAATCAAGTGAACTCACCAGAGAATTACTTCTTGTGTTAGTTCTCCAGCAAATGGTAAATGCTCCTTTCTTATGGCCTGTGGTTACATAGGTATGTGTATGGCACTGAGTCTTTCAGGAGTCTCCAAGACCCTAGATGCTCATAAAGAACATTTACTTGTTCATGCAAAATCTGACACGGCAGGTTAAAAAAGGTGGATGCAGCTGTTTTCCCGGATGCAAACTGTGTTCTGTTATCAGTAACAAATTGTGGACTCTGTTTAGATTGCCTATCTATGGTAACACTGATTTATAAAGAAAAAAGATGAAGATTTATCCTACCTTTTGAAAGTATGATTTTAAAATATAATTGCTTGTTCTGCTGGAGAGCCTCATTTGAGGGAAAAATATTATCTTAGGGGATAGAGACATAAAGTTGAGATACCTACCTGCCAAGTCTCATGAGGTGTAATGGTTATTGATAGTGCACATTGCCTTCAGGATCAATGGCTGCACAGGAAGATTTGGTCCCATAAAGTGGGCCTTTGTCTGGATGCACCAATGATATTCCTCTGCCCAGACAGTCAAAAACATTCCCTGATTTTTTTTTTCCTGCCCTAAGTTCTGTTTATGGACTTGAAATGTATTCTACAAAATGACAGAATGGAGAAGATGGAAAAAAGGACAGCATTCAAAGAGGGATTTAGAAAGATTCTCCAGATATGCAGTAGGATTTTAGGAAGAGCAGCACTCAACAGTGATTGGGGCTTGTCAAGGTATGAAGCAGAGCTGCTACCACTATATTAGCAACACTAATGAGGACTAAATGAGGAAAACGTGGGCCTGTTTCTAAAAGAGTGGGAAAATTAGTGACAGCAGACAGAGATACAGCTGAGGTGCTCACTGCTGTCTTCGCCTCAGTCTTCACTGACAAGGTGAAATATAACTAATCCAGCTTTGATGATTGAAAGTTCAGGATGCAGCTGATGTGGAAGTGTTTTCTAATGTGAGGAAGCTCTTGCTTTCAGAAGATGGTATCTCACACTCTTTAATAGTAGTGTTTTGCTGGATTTTTGTTAAAAAGATGTTGGCAGATCATGGGAATATCTTAATGCTTCACAGCTGGTGCAGCTGTCAAGGAAGTACTTGAAGAAAAAAGCTTTGATTGTTGAAATACACTGTGATGCACTAAACAGAGTATTAAACATACAAAATACATTTAATTTTAATGTTTATTCTAATGCTGGCACAATGAAAGGGTCACAGCAACAGAGACAGCTGGGAGTTAACTCACTGCTGTGCTGTGTATGTCCTGCAACCAGCCTGCAAAATACACTTATTTCTGAAAACATTACCTTTTTTCCAATTAACACTGCTCTTCTTCTTGCTCAGCCTAATGCCCTACCCTGTAGCCATACATTTCTGCAGTAGACATGTATTTCTGTTACTCTTTATGACAAGCAATGCAGTTCATGTTTCAGCTGAAGAAGTACTTCTTCAAGACACCTTTGCCACGTGGAGTGTCTTCCAGATGCCTAACTGAGTCTAGCCTAAGGACCAAGAGTGTGGATTCATCACAGGAATGGGTGTGGAGTTAACTCAGTTTAGAGACTTGTTACTCTCCTACTTTCATGAGGGTGACTGATTTAGCCCCAGGTTTTCCAATCACAATGACTGCCTTTGCAAATGCACAGCAGAACAGACCCACGGGACCTGTGGGAATCAAATACAGATGAATCAGCTTCAACAAATGTGGCATATATATAGAGGGCTGGAATCTACTTCATGCAAGTAGTCTGCTCTCAGAAAAGTTGAGCTGAAAAGAGATCATTTACAGGAGGAAAAAAATGCATTTTCAAGTATAAGCAAAATACTGGAAAATAGTAATTTAAGTCAAAGCATAAGGAAGAAACAGGAAAAAATGCTAAGAATACATGGGAATGTAGAAGAAAGTACATAAAAGAAAAAAGATTTTGGAAGGTTCAGGGCTGCTGTAGGAAGTCAAGACATTCACCTCATATACATGTACACACCTTTTTCTCATTTGAACAGCTTGGTGAGCTTGGTGTTAAAAGTGAGAACAGCAGCAAAGGAAAGTTTAATCTGTTCATATGGATAAGGATTTCAGGATCAATAGCTCAGAACAGTCCTCTGAAAGGTAAATGCAGTTCTTTTAAAAGATGTGGGTCAAAATCTGGTTTAGAACTTGAAATCCTGAAATCTGTTGTAAGACCCAAACAAACATGGCAAAACACGGGAAAAAAATACACTATCTTTTTTCTTTTTCTTTTTCTTTTTCTTTTTCTTTTTCTTTTTCTTTTTCTTTTTCTTTTTCTTTTTCTTTTTCTTTTTCTTTTTCTTTTTCTTTTTCTTTTTCTTTTTCTTTTTCTTTTTCTTTTTCTTTTTCTTTTTCTTTTTCTTTTTCTTTTTCTTTTTCTTTTTCTTTTTCTTTTTCTTTTTCTTTTTCTTTTTCTTTTTCTTTTTCTTTTTCTTTTTCTTTTTCTTTTTCTTTTTCTTTTTCTTTTTCTTTTTCTTTTTCTTTTTCTTTTTCTTTTTCTTTTTCTTTTTCTTTTTCTTTTTCTTTTTCTTTTTCTTTTTCTTTTTCTTTTTCTTTTTCTTTTTCTTTTTCTTTTTCTTTTTCTTTTTCTTTTTCTTTTTCTTTTTCTTTTTCTTTTTCTTTTTCTTTTTCTTTTTCTTTTTCTTTTTCTTTTTCTTTTTCTTTTTCTTTTTCTTTTTCTTTTTCTTTTTCTTTTTCTTTTTCTTTTTCTTTTTCTTTTTCTTTTTCTTTTTCTTTTTCTTTTTCTTTTTCTTTTTCTTTTTCTTTTTCTTTTTCTTTTTCTTTTTCTTTTTCTTTTTCTTTTTCTTTTTCTTTTTCTTTTTCTTTTTCTTTTTCTTTTTCTTTTTCTTTTTCTTTTTCTTTTCTATATGCTGTAAAATTTCCAATGTATTTTGTTTTTTAAAAAAATTAAAGGCAGCCTACTCTTGTGATAGTTTTGTAGTTTGCATAAGAGTGATTAATAACTTATGCACCTTCCAGCCTAGCTTCTTTGTCTGACACCTATTCAGCTGTAACTATGAAAAATTACTTGCACACAAAGGCTTTTCAGTCCCTGGAAGTACAGACTGAAGTTGAAACCATTAATTTTTCACGAAATTTAAACTGACTACTTGGCCATTGCCAGATGTATTTTGTAAGGAAGGCTTTTTTCATGAAATGTCTAGTCTTGCTTGTTTCTTTTCTGCTTTTAGAGTGCTTTTTAACACCTACATTTGTGGGCCTATGCTAAAAAGAAAATGAAAAAAAAAAGGATTTTTTCCTCTCCATAAAGTATTTAAGCAAAATATCTTTTTCTGAATATGTCTCATTCTTTGTCATGGTACTATTTGGCAGCAGAAGCTGGAAGCTATGTCCAAGGTCTGAACATTATTCTGAATCCATCTTGTCTTTGGGATTGATCTAAATTATTACAAAAGATGAAATGGTAAAAATACAACAGTATCAACACCAATAAAATAATGTGTCCCATTCCTTTTTTCTCTGGCAAAGAATTGAATGACAACACTACCCACTTTTTCAGGTCTTGAAAAGGTCTGAAGCCTTGTTTTTGGCTTCAAAATAATTATCCTTGAAATTAATTTTGACTTTGTCTTTATATTGGTGGTCAAGAAAGCCTTAAATTTAGAATTCAAGGCTGTAAAGCTAAAATATCTCTGAAAGGGCAAGCACAGGATCATTTCAAAACCTATTGACCATGAATAAGAATCACCTTAAGAAATAAACAAGGATATCCTTTCTCCTTTCTTTGATATGATTTACAAAGGTCTCCAGAAAACCTTTTTATTGCATTCGCAGTATATTAAAGAAATGGTTTTTCTAGTAACAAAGTTTTTGTCATTTGATTTCACTTTTTATCCACTTTTTAAAATTACTTCCTAGTTCTTAGGTTTTCCCATGTTGCAATTAGTATTAGAATTAAAAATTATATAATAAAAAGATTATGACAAATATTAATTTTTCAGTATTACTTACTGAAAATTTTTCCTATATTTACTCTTTTATCAAAATCCTAGAAAAGGGATTAGTAAAAACAGATTTAGGGAACTTTGCACTATCTGTAAGACTTGCTTAGTAAATTACTCTGTATGTGTGGCATAATTTTACTTTCTTATATATTGATTTCAAAGTCTGTGAAGTTGAATGGGCTTAAAATGAGTGTTGATCTTCTGTAGTACTCTGTTGAATAGCATCATACAATGTGTTCAGGCAGTTTGGTTCATAAGAGCCTAGAAATAAAATACTGCAGCAATCTCAAAAATTAAATGCTGAATGACAGATTGAATTTAGTTTGGGTCGAGAAAGTGTTGAAAAGCAATGCTCAAAAGTTTCTTCATATTGTTGATCCTCACCGTGTTCTTAAGAAAGGGATATCACTTTTGATTTTTTTTTTATTTTAGGGGGCCCCCTTCCATTCTGAGTTTTTGCTGACTAGATGAAATGTTACAACCATGTGTTGATAGTCAGAAGTAAAATAGTCCATTTAATGCTATAAATGCTATATTATACATTCAAGACCAAGCTGATGTGAAGGTGTCTATGTTGATTTTTTCTTCATTTATTTTCTTTTTTTTTCATTTTTTTTCTGATAAAATATTCTGAATTTTATGGAGAGCACATAAAATCTTTTAATTTAGATATAGGGTGTGACTTACACCCTTTCTCTAGCCTGTTGACCTATCCCCCAACCTTCATAGCCAAGTCCTGTACGTTTTATGCCAGCTGAAGACAGCATAGCTGTGCTTGCCTTACTGTCCCTTGGAAAGGCTTCTCCCACATGTTAAACCAGAAGAGCAGGCTCTGGGACTAATTGTGTTAAGCCAGCTCAACTACCATCTCGACTTCATCTGAAATGGTACAATGGTACTCTCTCTATGTCCTGCTGAGGTCTGAAAATGTGTGAGGAAAAGCCTGTGGGCAGGGTTTCAAAAGCCAGAGAGAGTTCTGATAAATGACCTTCATTAGTTCCCAAAAATGAGCCACTGACCAAGGGAATCAGAATGGTCTTTGACCCAGAGGGAGTTTTAAATGAGATCACCTTAGGATCAGTGAAATATCAAAATTGTAACTTTCTACTTGGTCCTCCCTCTGGAAGAGGGAGAAGAAAACCAGAAGTCCAGCCTCAGAAATATTTCTAAATTGCTAGCAAAGGTGGTGCTTTAGTCTTTCTACCCATAGCTGGGCCTTGTCCCTGTTGGGCTCACCATGGGCTGGAAACCACCTCAGCACCAGCCCCTGACAACTCTGCTGCCTCTCTGCTTGGCAGGACCACAGCTGAAGAGAGCAAGAGAGGAGAGCTTGCTCTTCAGTGCTTTCCATCACTTCTCACACAGATCTCTAAATATTACATAGGTACTTTAGATAGGGATCTTTAATATAGAAAGTAATGAAACCCCGTTTCTAGAGGGAACGCTAAGACTGAAAAGGAAATGAAATCAAGTGTTTAGAATTAAGTATTTTGTCTGAGAGTTGTGGTTTTTTCTTAGCGTGAGGAAAGAAGAAATAGAAGACCTGTTTAAAATTTTAGAATGTAAAGCTTAAACAGAAACCTCAATTAGTTGGAATAAACTTCATTTTAAAAATTATGAATAAATGTAAATACAGTGTAAGATATAGTTCATGTAAAAAGTACTTGAAGTTTACTGCATGCATAAAACCAATTTGTCAAAATATTCAACCTGTGAAAAATGTAATGTTTATGATTATACTTGTCTGATGCCACTGTAATGTAATGAAATTATAAAGAAAAATTCAGTGATGAAACAAAAAATTTTCAGTAAGAATTTGTTTATATAAAAAGGCCTATGTTTATAAATATGAATTGTATGAATTTCAAGAAGTGTGAGTGACAATTCTGGTAGTGTGATAGAGGAACTAGTGTAACTTGATTTACAGTGTTTACGTTTTCTGTCTGTAGGAATACCTTCCCTGTCTGTGTAGTTATCCATGTGGCTTTTAGGGACAATACAAGTGCTAAAATGAATGTGCCCCCCAGGACAGTGTTGTTCCATATGTTGTGTTGAAGAACACTTCAAGGCACATTCACCTTTATATTTCAACTCTCTTTTGTGCACCTTTGAACATGACATCTCTGGCAGCATGTTAATTCCATTTGTGGCTTTTAAACTGCTTTCCCAAAGCACCTGCATGTGTGTGGCAGCATGCACGATGATCCTGTTATTAATTCTGTAAGTAGCATGGCTTGTTGAGGCAGTACCAGTATGGTACATGGGTTCTGTCTCCTGGATATTATACAGACACTTCCCTGATTTAGCCACTAGTTTGATTTCATTGCTAATACTCATAGAAGAGTATCTATAGAAAGTAGAAATTGGGTGAAAGATAAGAATAATATGCATTTCTCGGCAGATTGAGGAAATTATGGATGGATGGGTTTTTAGTACATCCTTTATTTTTTTGTCCTTTAAGAGGCAAGAGTAAAAATGCACGTGCTTTGTCCTTTTTGTGCCAGTTGGGCAAATGTACTTCAATTAGAAGTTTTTCTAGTAATTAAAGTGAGTAAATAGAAACTTACATTTTTGACTTAGCTCTGTCAGCAAGGTTGTCCATGCTATTATGTAAATTCAACATCAGTTCACTAAGTGATTTTCCTGGTTTAATAACATGAGCTTATGCCATATTTTTACACAAACACAAAGGGAAGAATTGGTATAAGAGGCCCAATATTAAGGGCTAAAATGAATGAGCTAAAATTAAGCTTCTGGCAATGTGGAATTATTTGGTGTATTTTGTTGCATAGCAAGGGCTCTAATTTTTGGTGTTGCCAAAATATGCAAAATCTTAAGTCCTTAGTAGTGGGTCAGAGCCATCCTACTAGCCAAAATCTTTTGCGTGAAAGAAAAAAACCTGTGAGTTCAAGGTACATTAGAAACTGGCAAAAGCATGTTAAAATACTGAAATAGGTTCTAAATAAACTTTTTTGCATAGGAAAATTTTATCAAAATTAAGTGCTTTCAGTGGAATCTCAGATGGTTATTCCTATGGGCTACTTTAGGGATGGTATTTGATATATCGATCCAGTATGTTTTGTTTACTGTGAAATATCTTTCTGCTCAATTGGTTTATTAAGAATCAATGGGTGTGGCATATCCTGTTACTCATACCTATGTTGAATTATATTTAAAATTTATGCATAATTTTTTTGTAATTTTTATATTAAAACATTTATTTAAATTTATTTCTTTAACTTGCTCAGCACTTTCTGTCAGTACATTTTTTGGACAATTTTTAAACATACAGAAAGAAAAGCATCTTTTACAGGTTTGGAAGTTAGTCCTAAATAATGACAAAATGTCCCCCAAACCTATAAATATTTCAGACATGTGTAGCTATTTTATAATTCTGTTAAACATTTAAGCTTCACATCTAATGCTGTTTACTGGCTGGGTGCATTTTCAACTTCTTGCATCAAGAAACATGGTCATATTGTATATATTATACCAATTGTGCTACAGATTTTGCCAAAACTAGGGGAACTGAATTTCTCATACAATGAAACGATCAGGTAATTTTATATTGAGATACTGACCCCATTATACATGTTGTTTATAACAGGTATCATATACTGTCCATGCTGAAAGAAATCTGTGCCAGAATCTTTTCTTTCAAATGATTAGGTATTAATGTGTTTGGGTTTTGTTTCTTTCTTTGTTTTTTTCATGTCTGCTGTTATCCGCTAAGCTCATGATAGGCAGATACTATTCTTTTTAGAAGAAGTACCAGCCTAAAATCTGATCTCTTGCTACCTTAAGTTAGCAGAACTGCAGTAGTCATATGTTGTTTGTCATTCCTCAGAAGCAGGTAGCAGGGTGTCATCATGTGTAGTTTATTACCTTGCTGATAGCACTGTATCATGCAGTCAAAACTTGCATTAAAGCAAGGTTTTTAAAATATAGAGAGAGCATAATACTAAAGGATTTTCCTCTTCTAGCTTATCAATTAAGCCACCAAGACCATTTGTACTTCAGTTAAAATTTCAGCACAGACATAAAAGTAGTTTTCTCTTCAAAGCTGCTGAAATAGCACCTTCTTAGATTTTTAACTCTTTTTACTTCTTCTCCACATTAAAAAAAATAAATGTTGTTCAAATCCTGGATGATGCTTTTCTTGCTCCTTCCTCCCTGTGTTTTACATGTTGTTCCTGGCTTGCTTTGTTCCACTGCATTCTGAAGTTCACAGTGACGTGGTAAGCAAAGCCAACACTAGCTTGATGTATATGCGAGCATTAAACTGCTTTTGATTTGTTTTCAGTTTAGGTCAGATAAAACCCTTCTGTACCTTCTGCACAATTAGCCCTTATCCTTGGATACTGTGCTCATTAACATTGCTGATATTGAAACCTAATTGTTGTATTCATTTAGATCTGGAATTATTCTTTCTTCATAGAATCACAGGATCAGCTAGATTGGAAAAGACCTTTGAGATCATCAATCAGCCTGTGACCTTGTCAGCTAGACCATGGCACTCAGTGCCACATCCTGTCTTTTCCCAAACACTTCCAGGGATGGTGTCTCCACCACCTCCCAGAGCCGTCCATCCCAGTCACCCTCTCTATGAAGAAATTCCTCCTATTTTCCAACCTAAACCTCCCCTGGCACAGTTAGGGCTGTGTTCTCTTGTCCTATTGCAAGTTGTCTGGGAGAACAGGCCTACCCTCATCTGGCCACAATGTTCTTTAAGGTTATTGTAGTCTGTGGTAAGTTCTCCCCTGAGCTTTGTCTTCTCCAGGTTAGACATCCCCAGCTCCCTCAGCTGCTCCTCATAGGACGTGTGTTCCAGACCCTTATTGCCTTTCTCTGGACACACTCCAGCAGCTCAACATCCTTCCTAAGCTGAGAGGCCCAGAACTGGGCACAGCACTCAAGGTGCAGCCTCACCAGTGCCGAGTGCAGGGGAAGAATGACCTCCCTGGTCCTGCTGGCCACACTGTTGCTGGTACAGACCAGGATGCCATTGGGTTTCTTGGCCATGTGGGCACACAGTGGCTCAGGTTCAGCCATCTGTCAGTCAGCACCCCCCAGGTCCCTTTCTGCCTGGGCACTGTCCAGTCACTCTGTCTCCAGACTGTAGTGCTGCAGGGGGTTGTTGTGGCCATGTGCAGGACCTGGCACTTGGTCTTGTTGAATCTCGTATTGTTGGATTCAGCCCATCTTTCCAGCCTGTCCAGGTCCCTCTGCAGAGCCCTCCTTCCCTTCTGCAGATCAACACTCCCGTCCCACTTGGTGTCATCTGCAAATTTGCTAATGGCAGACTTGATCCCCCCCTCCAGATCATCAGTAGAGATCTTAAACAGGACTGAGCCCAACACTGATCCCAGGGGGACATCCCTAGTGACTGGCTGCCAACTCGATGTTATACCTTCTAATGTACTGTCATGTCAATAAACTACAATGCTATCTTACATCATATTATTTCTCTCTTTCATAGGGAAAATATGTCTTTCATCAATGGCAATTTTCCACAATGCTTTTTATTCCTGACAGGATTACCCTAATATTTTTAATATTCTTGTACTTCCTGCCTTGAGGTCTGTATCAGTAATTTGAACACCTCCATTTTGTTGCTTTTCCCTTTCAGCAGTTCAGTTACTTCATTTAGGAGCTAGAAAATCTACCTTCTTTTCGACTGTGCAGGCTAGGCCAGCTCATTCCTTTCATTATCTATGTTGATTGCATATTTACTGTTCTCATCAACATTAATAGTTTCCTTCTCCTTATTGCATTTCAAAATTTTCCCTGGTAATCATTCTTTTACTGTCATATTCTTACTCACTCATTTTTCTCTTTCTGTAAACTACAGCCATGCACAGACCTTCATCTGCTTTTAGAGCTTCATATGTTTTCCTTTTTCCCCCCACACTGAAAAACCAAGTTAATGCAAATAAGGCAGCTCTCTTTCTAATTTTCCCCTATCCTCCTTAATTTGAAACTCATCTCATTAACCCCACTATCATGCATTTCATCTTTATTCAACCTTCTCTATGGATTCACTTCCATGGAGCAGATACCCATTCAATCAGTATTCATTCTAATGTTTTCTGATCTATTACTATCATTTTTCCACAGCACTAATTCTTGATCTTCATTATTTTGCTGTGCTTCTTCTTTGTTTAAAAAAAAATCACAAGAATTTCAATCAAAATTTCCCAGGATTCTCAATCAGAGGCATCATCCATAGCCCCGTTAAAATGAGTTTTATGTTGCCAGTTTTGCTGGTAGGGTGGATAGTCAGTGGGTTTTTATGACTCTTATGAGAGTGTTTTTCAGATTCCCATCCTCCTCTCATGGCCTTGTTTGTGTAGACAACATATCCCTCTTTCTTCCATGTGTGTTATAATGACAAAACTACTTCTTCCTCATCAGAAGAGCAATGCTAACCAAATTAGGCAGCCACAAAACTGATTCTTTTAGTATATTTTTTTATCCAACCTCCTTGTCTTTTCATAATACCATTCTTAACTTCCTGAAGCTCAGGGGCTCATTCTTGTTCCAACACACACACCTTGACCTTTCCAGTCCTATTTCCAAGGCAGGGATGTGTGCAGGAATGTGTAATAATGTCTGTTGGGTTAAACATTAACTTAGAAGTTAATGTTTTTAGCTGTTCTTCAAGGGAAGGAAAGGAAAGGGAGGCATTTTTATGAAGTTCGTTCATTCTGCAAACCCAATATGCTCCTGAAACCCCATGCCATGTTTGTGTCATGGTCTTTATAGGAGCCTCAAAACTCTTTGTAGGGAATGGGTTGTTTTCCAAAGAAAAAACTGAAGAGTTAAAAGAGATGTAAAATCCTCATCTTGATCAACTTTGTGAAAAGCTTCATATGCCAGTGCAACTGCAGTAGCAGCTGGTTAATTAAAATACTATTTGAAGCTAAATAAATATTTTTCCATTTTATAGACCTTTTTATTTTTTATTTTGATTAGATCATTATTTTATTTATTGTTATTTTTTTATTTCTTGCATACCCAATAACTGAACAAACAGTAAACATGACTTCTGTGCCTAATAATCCAGTATGCTAAATTGCACCAAGCTAAGGCCTTCTCTTTGGCATTTACCAAATATACAAATCATTCTAGGTTTAGTGGGAGGCTTATATATATGCAAGAATCTTGGTAAAAACACACTCATAGGAAAACTAAGATTGTTGCATGAAATATTTCTAAACCCAATACAAATCTAAAGTTGTTTCCTTTATCAACCAAAAAATAAAAAATTTAAAACAGAATATTCTTTTGTGGTGAGGCAGACAATGTAACAATGTGGAGAGGTTTGTATTTATACTCCAGCATTGGTATCAGTGAAATTCCCTCTCTGATGCTTTTTGTTACAGTTGATGTTTAAGTGTGTGGTTGCATAAAAATTCTTCAGTTTTTGGTGTTTTTTTCAGTTTTGACATAAAAGGAGCCATAACTTTTTTTTTTTCCCCATTCTTTTAACTCATTACATGTATTTGCATAGAACTTGTAGCTGCAGCACCTAACAATTTCAAGACCCAGAAGGTGCCACATAGCATGTGCAGTATATGCCATTATTCACTATATTGGTGGATGAAGAGTTTTCAAACTTCATATCTCAAGAAAAATCTAGCAATTGATGACCACTTTGAGGGGCTGATTTAGAGGGGGAACCACAGCTAATGTAGTATGAGTGTGATGAAGAGATTGTAGAGGAAGATTTCAAAGTAGCTGGCCAGGTTAAGTGAAACAAACTGCAGGAGTAGGGTCCCCTGATTCCCAATTGTCACAAAAACTTTATTCCTCTAAGGTACAGAGAATTTCTGCCATTTCATGGTTGGAATATTGCTTTGGGCTTGTTCTTCTGAAGTGTAATTTTTTTTTTTTTTCATTTTTATCTGGTTGACTAGGCAGAAAGTGCAAAAATCCAATTTTCAATGGATGAAAGTAATTCTGTGCAAGTGGGGAGTTGTATCTGCTTTATTGGGAGAGTAAGGACTACATTTTTTTATTTGCATCCTTGGGGAGAGTCAGTCCCATAGAGGGTGTTTCTAGTCCGTGGTTAGGGTCCTGTTCCTATTCAGGCTCCACTGGAGAGGTTTGTCATTTGGGATGGAGGGAGCTCTGTCAGTGAGGCTGTGTCTCCTTTCAGTAATGCTTACACTTCTGAGCAGCTGCACTCTGTGGTGATGATTCTCAGGTTTGGTGTCTGACTTAGTGACTGTCCCTAAAACACTCATGTCTGCTCTGGGGTGTGACAGCCTTGCCTTTTCTGCTGTATGCTTCAAAATTACTTTTGGGGCCAAGATAATTCTGCAAATGTGTCAGGATCCCAAGCTTAGGCTGTATTTAATTTATTATAAGAAAAACAAGGAGAAGGAGATGAAGAATGTCATTATATATACATGCAGGGCTTTTTTCTTACCTGAACACCAAGCAAACACACAGTAGAGACTCGACTGCTTTCTCATTTACTTATATTTATTTATCTACTCCACATTATCAGCAAATCAACATCTATAATGACTGAAAAGATGTTCTCACCCTGTAAGAAGTGGTACCATCACTTATGGAAGGTTCCAGATCACATAGCTGGGATATTCTATAACATGCTGCTGAGAAGACTGCTGGAATATACATGTGCAGCTCCTCATCACCTACAGGTATTATTAAGAGGGTGGTCAGACAGAACTGAAAAAGAAAAGCAAAACCTGCATATGCTGAAGACAACTGCATGAGGTTCAGTAAGGTGAAGTGTCCTGCCCCTGGATCAGAACAATCCTGTGCAGTGCTACAGGCTGGGGGAGGAGAGGCTTGAGAGCTGCTCACAGAACGGGACAGGAGGTGCTGGTTGGCAGCAGCTGAACATGAACCAGCAGTGTGCACAGGTGGCCCACAAGGCCAATGGCATCTTGGCTTGTATCAAGAATAGTGTGGCCAGCAGGACTAAGAAAGTTATTGTCCTTCTGTGCTTGGCACTGGTGAGGCCACATTTTGACTATTGGGTTTGGTTTTGGGCCGCTCACTTCAAACAGGACCTTGATGGGTTGGAGCATGTTCAGAGAAGGGCAACTAAGTGAGGTCTAGGAAATATGTTCTGTGAGGAACAGATGAGTTAACTGGAGTTGTTTAGTCTGGAAGAGGCTTAGGGAAGATCTTATCAGTCTTTACAACTACTTAAAAAGGTTGTAGTGAGGTGGGGCTTGGTCTCTTCTGCCATGTCTCAAAATGAAAGAATGAGAGGAAGTTTGTTTTAGGTTTGTGAAAGGTTCATATTAGATATTAGAAAAAAATTTCCAGTGAAAGAGTGTTTAGACATCTCAATGAGTTCTTCAGAGAGGTGGTAGAGTCACCATTTCTGGAAGTTTTCAAGAAGCACTGAGGTGTGACACTTGGGGATTTGGTTTAGGGGTCATTGTGGTGGTGCTGGGTTGACTGTTGGACTCGATGTTGTTGAAGGTCGTCACCAACATTGATGATTCTGTGATTTTATGATTCTGTATAGTTTGTCTAATAGTGAATAAAGACACCTAGAGAAACAGGAATTATGTGAGTACTGGGAGGCAGCAAAAACGTGGTTAAATGATTTGCATTTTTTAGGATAAGATTGTCTCTGTACTTACTGCATGTAAAATGTGCCGAAAGGAATGTGACTTGATGTAATGGGATATAATTTAGTGAAGCGACAGTTTAGACCAATAACAAGACAACTACCTGACATGGAGATCTATACAATTGCAGAAGACCTTTCGTGAAAAACAATTTAAAAGCTCCATCCTTTAAGACATTTAAAATTATAGTAGAAAACATCAGGGAAAAACTCTATTTTGACAGGCAATGTCTCTTTTTCCTACTTTCTTTCTAAAGCATCCACAAGTATTACTGTAATATCTGGGTGCTTCAAGATGGACTAATGGGACTTTTATTCATATATAATTCATATAATTTTCTGATATGGTTAGGCTTTTGAGTGGCCTGAGTACTTTTTTGATATAACCTACTGATAATGGTTTTTCTCCACTGAGATACTTCCTAAATAAACCCTATTTTGAAACTGTAACACTATGTTTTCATAATTTTCTATCAGTCTATTTTCTTGATAAAATTTTCAGTTCATGTGTTGTTTAAATTTTTTTTGCCAGATGTATTTTTGTAAGCATATCAGTTTTGCACTTACAAGCACTGTGAAAAGCAGTAAAAACAGTAATCTTCCTTTCTTCTTTTTCCTTTTTTTTTTTCCCTTTTTATATGTAGGAGTCTAGTAGATGTTAATTAGTAGTGTGTAAATATCAGCATGAGCTACTTTTTGATAGGAAGAGCTGAAATGTTCAGTTATGACTGTTAGGTTAATGGTTGGACTCGATGATTTTAAGGGTTTTTTTCAGCCTAAGTGATACTGTGATTCTGTGAAGAAGTATGAGGAGGGATAATTTCAGTTTATTTCAACCAGGTTTGAGGAAATTATTAAGTTTATATCCAGAGTCTGGTATTTGTGTGTTTTCATGCAGCGGTGACAAGTTGCCTTGCTTTTGAGGTCATTCTCATCTCCAGAAAACATGAAGAAAAACAGAAGCAGACATAAGGAGAACATGGATGTAGAGGACTGAAAGTACAGAGGAAAGTAATGGCAGCATGAAGTGAGGCACTTGGGATACCAAATATTCTGGGGAAATTCTGCTTGTATTAATGATACAGGCACACAATCCAAACTGCTGCTTAATTACAGGATGTCTTTAATATAAATGAAAATATGTTAGTACTATGACTTCTACAAACACTGGAAACTTTCACAGTACCAGGTTTAAACTGAGGATGGGCCATTCCAGCTTAGAAAACAAGAGCTGCATGTACCTCAGGGGTATCTCCACTACTCTAAGCTTCAGCAGTCAGGAGGGCTGCCTGCCTGCCTGCCAGCACTCGGGTCTCACAGCCCAGCAGTCTGCTCACTCTCACACGACACTCACAGCCATCCTCGAGTTGTTTATGTACTCAGCAGCTTTTCCCTCCAGTTACTCTTGCTCTCAGACCAAGTGTTTATTGCAGTAAATTGTTCTTCTGTCTCTCTTCTTTCTGTTCAGTCCCTGTCCAGGCTCTTCAGCCTGTGAAAAGGGTGACAAGAGTTTTGTTCACTTCTTCAAAAATACATGGTGCCTCTTCTTGTTTCTTAAATCCTGCCCAGATGATCAGAATAATGCAAGAATTCTGTATATGACACTGAATCGTATATATATATACTTTTTCAAATATTCTTAAGAAGATTAGATTTAGTTTGGTAGCTTTTATTAAAGCTCTGAAGAAAAAACGGAATGAGCTCACCAGTTCACGTACTGATTGTAAAACACGTACTTTAGAAAAATACAGGTTTAAAAAATTAATTATGCATTTTGCTTCCTGCCTTTGTTAAAAAATCTGGATTTTGCTGCTTGGGGGGTTTTTTGAGTTTTTTGAGTTTTTTTCTGGTTGTTGTTGTTCCTTTGCTTTGTAGTTTTTCTTCTTGCATATACTTCATTACTTCATCTAGTTTACTGGTATCTCAGGAGTAAAAGGAGAACCTAGCTGTAATTTCTGAGTCTTAACCTTGAGTCCTAATATTGTTCTGCCTGGTTTGTGCAGCATTATTTCAAACATTGTAATAATCTTGCTATGATTAGGTAATCAAAGAAACAGAGTCTACTTGACATACTATGTTATTACTTTATGCAGTAACACTACCATATCTTCTGATTCACTATTTCTTCCTGTAGAATCCAATTTGCCTTTGCTTTTTCCTTTATTTCTTGTTCTCATCTAAATGTCCTAATGTTTACTTCTAGCTGTGTGTATGTGTATCTTCCTGGGTTTAAGATGTATAATTTTCTGTTGTTTTCTGTGTTTCTTTTCTTTGGCTTAGGTTTTGTGTTCTGTCGTCCTTTAAGCTCTCTGCTGTCGGTGCCTTGTAGCTTGCTTTGGATCTGAATGTGTTTCTGTTTCAGTAATATAGTATTTTTTATTTTGATGCTAATGAAGTCTACTGCAGATATTTTCTTCAAAATTGTTAATCTGGCCTCCCTGGTCTAAAGAGTTAATTCTGTCCTAGAATAGGATGTTTAGAGAAAATCAGGGTTTCCTAATTCTCATCTTGTTTAAATTTGGCACTATTAAGGCAGAATGTTGTTTATATACAATTAGTAAGTTGTGTTTGGTTTTCAGCTGATGATAAATTATCAATTGAATTAGAAGCACAAATTGAAGAAAGGAGTTGAAACTTGATCACTCTTAATTGCAGGTCTGCAAATATTGATGTTATACTTAGAAATGAAGAAATTTCCAACTCATGGTAATGCAAGTCAGGCCTTAGGTTTGCATATTTGCTTGATAAGCTTTTATAAAAGCCATGTCAAGGAGTACTTTGTTAACCCACAATTTTATATTTTATTAAAACCCAAGCGTTTACTAAACCATGGAAAAAAACTTCTGTTCTTCTCTTCTGCCTGTGAAATCTGGTGTGTTATAAGGCAAAGTCCTCTGGAAGGATATAATGATAACTAGCTGAACAAAGCTCTGATCAGTTATTCCGGCTAAGATCAGCTCCAGCAGACAGCTTTTGTGTTACACCTCTAAAAAGGAAGTGTGCCACGGGAAGTACAGATGAACATTTTTCTGCTTTCCTGTTTCTGTGGTTCTTTCAAGGGACGGCAAAGGATGAGAAGTGAAAATTCTGACATAAACCCAATATTTTTCCTCTCCTTTACATAGAAGAACCTTTGCAGCTTCACTGTGAGAACTGTTGAATGTAATTCATACTATGTATTTTTATTATTTTTCAATAATAGAATGCAAAAGATTTTTAAAAAATAAAACTGCCTGTACACTTGTAATGTTTCACTGTTTTATAACTATTTATGAAGTTTAAGCCTATCCAAATTTAATCATGGACAGCTTTTTGTGTTGTTGCTGAAGAGTTACAGTGGCTGAAGTGCCAATGTAACTAGGCATCACTAATATTGGTTGTAAAACTTTTCACAATATTGTGAGGGTTGGAGAGGCTTATTGATTTTAAGAGTTTTGGGGACTGTTGTGCAAGCAAAAATATTTATTACACTTACTAAGACTTTCAGAGGTATGGAAAATAATTTGTATCAACTCAGGCTAATTCACTGTCAGCTTTTTAAGTGTAAGGTACATAATTACTACATACAACTTTCTGTACTGTTTTCAGTGGATGGTTAATTCAGTCCCTAATAAACTATCAAAACAGGTACTAGTATCTTTAAGGGCACTGTGATTTATATAGATAATTAGAGGATAGCTGAGCAAGTACTGACATTGATTTTTTTAAGACAGAAACCACAAAAAACAAACCACAATCAAATTATAAAATTAATGGAGGAAAGGAGTATAGTAGAGACAATATTTACATTTTTATAGAACATTTGATGGTGTCTTTCTCAAAAGCTTATTTTGAAAGAGCTCATTTCAGGTTGTCAGCTGCACTTAAACATAGGTGTGTGGAAATATGTTTCTAGTTGCTAATTAATTGAAGGAAAGTGTCCAGATAAGTGCTGTGGAACCTTGTGTTGGGGTCTTTAACCTGCTCTCTGTATGACTCTTTGAAAAGTGGGAGAAGATGGTCTGGGAGCTGCTGAGAGAGCACAAGTGGCTCTCCTTCCCCATTCTGGAGCTGGACAAGGGAGTCTGTTCTGTGCTGCATGCAGGTGGTCCAGTGGATGCTGGGGTCTCCCGTCTGGCACAGGGCTCCTGTCTGCCTGACAAACCAGGAGAGGAAAATAAATGGAACCAGAGTGCTTCAAGTGTATGAAGGTGAGTGGCAGGCTGAAAGCATTAACCTTAGGGCAGGCTTTGGAGGAAGGACAGGTCAGTGGCAACCTGAGCATTGTGTTTGGAGTCCAGGAAGCTCCCTCTGCAGGGAGCAGACCATTGCTGGCAGCAGTGGAAGGAGGATGCTGGAGGTTCCTTCCTATGTTTAGGCTCTGCCAGTGAGGCAGAGGAGGAAGGAGCTCTCTCGAGTGCAGTCTGTAAATGGGCCTGAGCTTAATGGAACAATAAATAAGCTATGTCAGAAGCTTTACACATGGAAGATTAGCCTGGGGAGAAAAACCCAGTATATTACCTGAATCTCTGTGCTTATAAAAAGTTAGTAAAGGGCATATGTAATCAACCTAGCCCTCAGGGTATGGTTTGCAGTCTCATTGTTGCCTGTGTTGAGTGTCCAGCATGCAGGAATTGTTTCTTCCATATAATCAGACAGAGCAAGATAAGAAACATTGCACTTGATGGCAGATGTGTAGCTCAATTGGCCTTTAACTAGGTTAATGAGTGATCAGAAAAAGGAACTAGGTATTAGAAAAATAATGCTAGTTGGATATGAATGTCTGATAACTAGTGCTGTAAAATCATAGAATAGAATCAAAGGATATGCTGAGTTGGAATACACCATCAGGATCATTGAATCCAACTCCTCTCCCTGCACAGGACCCATCCAGAGTCACACCTTAGAGTGCTTGTCCAAACATTTCTTGAACTCTGCCAGGCTTTGTGCTGTGACCACTTCCCTGGATTGCCTGTTCCGGTGCCTAACCACCCCCTGGATGAAAAATCTTTTTCTGAAATCCAACCTAAACTTCCCCTGACACAAATTCAGGGTGTTGCCTCGAGTTTTGTCACTGGTCATGAGAGTGAAGAGATCAGTACCTGCCCCTCCACTTGCCCTTGTCAGGATGTTGAAGACTGTAGTGGGGTCTCCTCTCAGTCTTCTCCAGGCTGAACAGCCCAAGTGACCTCAGCCACTCCTCACTCAGCTTCCCCTCAAGGCCCTTCACCATCTTTGTGGCCTTCCTCTGGATGCTCTCTAATAGCTTAGTGTCTTTCTAATATTGTGGCACCCAAAACTGCACACAGTATTCAAGGTGAGGCCGCCCCAGTGCAGAGCAGAGTGGGACAATCCCCTCCCTTGCCCGGTTGGCAATGCTGTGCCTGATGCCTCTCCCTCCTGGCTGCCAGGGCTGACTCATGTCCAACTTGCCATTGACAAGGACCCCAGGTCCTTTTCCATAGTGCTTCTTTCCAGCTTCTCATTCACAGTTACTTCAGCAATCCCTTCATATTTTCCAAGGTTGCTGTTATCTCGCATTTAAGTCTGAATTACTGTGTTGATTACCAGCAAAGATTACTGAATCTGTGTTGATTACCAGCAAAGATCAAAGTAGGTGAAACATACTTCGAGACCTATTTAAGATCTATCTGAAGTATCCCAGGCCTTTCCCACAGAACTTCAGGTCAACATCAGCAGCTATGAGCAGTATAAGATAAATTCAGAGATTTAAAGCAGAGGTGCCATACACAGCTGAATAAACAGCCAAGCACCTTTGCTGTGTCTTGTGATTTGGTCTGCAGCTGACAAATGACAGAAAGCAGAGAGGCCTTTTCAGAGAGAATTTTTAAAGTCATATGAAAATGAAACAGGTATCTGTTACTTATTCTTCTTCTCTGAGTACCAGTAAAATCAAATGGGATTAAAAATTAATAAATAAAAGAAAGAATA
>VXAX01005240.1:403147-413899 GCA_013399835.1 Leptocoma aspasia | reverse complement strand
TTCTTCAGATCGGGCAACAGCACCCCTGGCATGCATACCTTTAGCTGCTCTTCAACAGAAGGAGCCAACGGTTGTCTTCCAGCTGGTGCCAAACTGAAATGTGGTACCTCACCACAGACTTTGAAAAACCAGAGCCAAGAATGTGCTGCTTCAATGTGGAAAACCCTGTGGTATTTTGGGAGTAACTGTTCCTGAGACTGCTCAGCTCCCAGTGCTTCACACCTGCTCTGTTCTGGGCAGGCTGCAAAAGGTGTTTGAGCTCCAGTGATTCTAGAGAGGAAAAGGCCCTGCAAATTCTGGTGCAGGGTGATTCCAGCCCCTTCTCTCAAGTGTCTCTTGGACCATTCCTGCTCTCCAAAGCTTGGTCCATAGCTGTGTTGGCTGCATGTTCCTCCCAGCAGGAGTCACTGTCCAAAAAGATTTTCCCTGTGGGAACTTGATAAAAAAGAGTTTTTAATCCTGCCCCTGATGCGTTGCCTCTTGTAACTGCTTTGGGAGGTGTTCCAAGCCAGTATCTTTGCTAAGTTGTTGTGTCTGCTTAGGGTTTTTTATCAGATATGGGGAAAAATTGACTGAAAGGAGCTCTCCAGTCCTTTTCCCCTTTCGTAGCTGTTGTCTAGAGAGGGATACAGGTATCAACCTCATTCCAAAGTGCCTCCTGAGCCCATCTGGGTGCCCCAGTCAGGAAACAAGCAGGCCAGGCCCTCATGGAAAGCCAAGGGTGCATGTTTCCGTGGGAATGAAGTCAAATTTCGCCTTTGATGACCTTTTCAGCTTGAAAATTAACTGCCTGGCATGAGTAAATTGGGAGGTCCTGTGCCCGTGTGGGCCAGAGCAGGCAGGGCTCCCCCAGTCCAGCCTTTCCTGGGGAATGCCATCTTTCTCCTGAGGGGAATGGGAGCTTGGAACATGCTGCTCTAGCAGAGCACTGCTGACCTACAGAGTTCATTTTTGACTAAACCCAAACAAATCTGAGGCCTTGGGTACAGCATGTGCATC
Organism: Leptocoma aspasia; assembly: GCA_013399835.1. Lineage (NCBI taxonomy): Eukaryota > Metazoa > Chordata > Aves > Passeriformes > Nectariniidae > Leptocoma > Leptocoma aspasia. The sequence continues at coordinate 412,900 of VXAX01005240.1, read as the reverse complement.
CTGCCTGTGGGGGAAACCTCCAGCCTGCTGTGCATGAGGGAAGAGGTCACTAGGCTAGGTTTGCTTGACTTACCCATCCCAGACAAATAAAACCTCTGAACCTTCCCTGTTTTGGCTCTTCCACTGACAGAAATCCAGGGAGTCACAATTTCTGAGAAGGATCCTGGTGTAAGCAGAGCTTGTGGCTCACACAGAGGGCTGTAGTGGTGGTGTTGTGGCTGTGACTTGTGCATTTTGCCAGGATTTATGGAGTGACCTGCATAATTTGCTTGTGTTCTCGGCTCTCAGCCTCTCAGAGGACCTTCCCTTAAGCTCACTGACTGTAGCAGAGATGTTTCTGGCTTCTGTGAGTTTTGCTGGTGAATGGTGTTTCTTCTGCTCACAGGGCAATGTGTGTTTTGGCTGCTAGAACTGGCACTTGTCCTTGAGGCTCTGTCGTGGGTACCTCCTGTGCCTGGAGTTGTTTATCCCTCCTCCTGCCCCCTGACTTGGCAGCACAGAAAATCCAAAGATTCCTCTATCCCAGGACAAAACACCACGTCCCTGATAAGAGCCTTCCTCTCTTCCAAGCCTGCTTTGCTGCCTTGAGCTGCTCCAGAAATGTTGACAAGTGATCTGCTCAGTTGCTGTGATTTTTTTCATTGGAAGCAGGTTGTGATAGCTTTCCAGGCTGGGATAAACCCGTGCTCAAACCACCTTTCCTTCAGGGCAAATAGAAGAAACAGTTAAGTTCCTTCTGGGAGGCAGGAGCAGCTTCCAGCCTGGCACAGGTACAGGTCCCTACTCATGGCCGGGGACATGTGGCAGCCTGTGGGCAGGAGCTGCTCCCTGTGGAAAAGGAGCAGGAGTAGAGCTGGGGGAAGCCCTGTCTGCTTGAGGAGGTGACTTTGGGACAGTGCTTTTCTAGGACAAGGCTTGGGGTGGTGATGAAGGACCTGATTCCAAACCAGGGCTCTGTGCCAGCTTGGGGAATAGGCACTGCCAGGCTCTCCTTAGTCAGTGAGGTCACCAAGAGGTGTTAAGGAATGGATCCCTCAGGGCATTCAGGCTTTCACCTCCATCCCTCACAGCTCTGTGTGTGACCCAGGTTCACAGGGCAGGCCCGAGACACTTCCCAGGAGCTTTTTCTTCTCCTTCAGCTCTCCTTTTTGAGCCACACACTGATTTTTTGTTTCACTTTCCCATGAAACTCTAGGATGACCGAGGCAGCACCCCCACAAATCCTGCTGCATTGCAATTTTATTCATCCTGTTTAAAACTGTTTCTCTCAGCATGGCTTGGGAATGATAAAGAGCTGAGACAAAAGCTGAGTGAAGGCAGCAGCCCACCTCCTTTCCTGGGCTTGCACGTGCTTCTCAGCATCCCTGGCTCTGGCTGCTTCCCCCCATCCCACACTCGATGGGTATTGCTGTGGTCTGTGCATTGACAAAGGACTCTTGACAACAATATCAGAAGGTTAAATATGATTTATTAACATGACTCTATAATTTAGAGGATTTGGGCTATTATCTGCCCAGCCAGGAGCATCCGAAGCCCCTGCTTCAAGCTTCGTCTGAGGAATGTCAGTTTACACAATCAGAGATAACAACTTTTCATCTCATCTGTTGAGAGGAAGAAAAACTTCTGTCTCCCATTATCAGGAGACAGATAGAGAAATCCAAAATGTCTTTGAAACACAAACCAGAAATTTTGTTTACAGAAACTTCTACAGAATAAAAAGACAGTAAAAGATGCTTTCTCATGAGAAGATTTTTCTACAGGCTTGCACACAGAGAAACTTATAATATGTTCTTACAACAGATGGGATCCCTTTGCTGCTTGGATTTGGGGAGCACCAGAGGAGGATGGAGATGCCGTGGTGCTGTTTTGGTCTGGCTTTGATCAGGAGTTGGCTACCCAGCCTGACTTGGGATGGGAATTGCATCATCTCACGTGCCTGTCCCATCCCACTCCTCCATCCTGGGAGCCTACAGCAGGAAAAAAACATCTGAAAAAAGAGACAAAACCTCCCCATATTTAGACTTTGAGCAGTGGTGTTTCTGTGATGCACCCGGTGCAGCAGCTTTGCATCCCGGGGCTCTGGATTTGGCACCTGCCCCCCCGGGTGCAGGGGTGCCACCCACTCCAGATCCCCAAAGCACCTGAGGTGGCAGGGAGTGGGTTTGTCCCCGACCGCAGCGCAGCCAGGCACTGGGGAAGGCCAGGGGTTGCCACGGGGTGACAGATGGGTGGTGGCGAGTGAGAACAGGAGGTGTTGGTAGGTTTTTTCCTTTCCTCACTCTGGCAGGGTTCAAAACAACACCATGAGACACGGATCTTCCTCCTGTAAGATTGCAGTGGCAGTGGAAAAGGGAGATGATCCAAAGGAATAGTGGTAGTTCCAACCTCTGCCCTCATGTTTTGCTTTCCACATGCTTAATTTTTTTGTCTGGCCAGCCCTTCTGACTTGGGAGACGCTGGGAAGCAGCTGCATGACCCTGCCTGGTGATAAGGTGGTTGCCAAAAGACCCCGCAGGGCTCGGCACAGACTCCTTGGCACCAGCAACACCCATAGCTTGGCTTCGGTGGGGCAACCTCCCAATTAAAACTTGCAGGTGCAGGGTTCTTCCCCTGGCCACCTGCCTCCCTGGGTGCTTGAAAAATTGTTTCCAGGAGTAATTGAGCTTAATTAGAACTTGAATTCCCTGGAGCTGGGATGCTCAGAGATGCACGGGGGACTTAAATAATGCGATGGGGCAGTTCCCTGCTAGGTCTCACCCTGGGTTTTATTAATTGGATCTCATGTTGTCTTTTAGATGGAGATGGGGTTTTTCCTCTGGGAATGCTGGCTTTGGTGTTGTACCTCACTTTCCTGACTCTCCAGGGAAAACGGGATAAAGGGGATGGAATTACCAAAAAGCCTTTGTGCTGTCCAGGGAGATGAAAAATAAAGGTCATTTTAGTCATCACAGTAAAGATAAAATTAATATACTCTTGACCACAGGCTCCTAGGATCCTAAAGGGAAATGGGCTCTGCATGGAGACTCCTAAAATCAGCCTTAAAATGAGGCTCCAGCAAGTGTGATCGCAAAGACCCCTCAGTCTGAGATCTGGGAGTGCCTGGGAGCTCCCAATCCCCTGTCCCATGGCATTCAACCCCTGGTAGGTCATTGTTGGCCACTGCCAGCTGTGGGGGGACAGCACCCCAGCGACCCTTTGTCCCCCCGGTCCCACAGGAGTATCCAGAAAATCCACCCTCCTATCCTTCTTCCAGCGCTGGGTGAGCGTGCCAGGACAGGCAGTGCCAAAACAAGCTGGGGGAGGGCCAGCACAGAGATAAAAGCTTTATAAAAGGGATTTATTCCTCCATGGCTCCTTGGATGGCTGGAAGAGCCTTTCCCCAGGAGAGCTGAACCCCCAAGAGCAGCCTGAGCCCCTGGGCCTGGCTCTGCTCTGTCTCACTTGATTTCCACAGGGTGCTTGGGTGGTTTATAGTTTTGGAGAAATATGATTCATGAACTCCAGTGTGATAAGGATGAGGGAGGAAAGAAAAGCCACGTCAACCTCAAGGAATGTGGCTGGTAGAGAGCCCAGCCTGCAGCTGGCAAAAGCCCTGGGAGAGGGGATCAGGCGTAAAAAGGGACAAAATGAGAACATGTGCCTGAAAAAATAGCTGAAAGCCTCCCATCCTTGCTTCATGGGCTCTTGTCCCCCAAATACACTGCACCTCTGAGGCCATGGGATGGCTCCAGATAAACTCCACGGACATGGGTCCTAATTGGAGATAATTGATAATTGATGGCCTGAGCTGTTGTGTTTGCACAGGGCTGACTGTGCTCCCTAGGCTCCAGCCTCCCTCCAGACCACTGCTCTGCTTCCCCGAGGATCAGGAACTGATGTGGGGTCTGGGAGCCATGCCAGGCATCCCAAAGCAAGCTCCAGTGTGAGTGGCAGGCAAGGGAAGCATTGTCCCTTCGGGAAGCATTGTCCCTTCGTCCCCCTGCTCTGCTGGGCAGCACCGTGTGCCTCCTGAGCACATGGCTTGGGCAGCTGATGCCATGCTGAGATTTCCTTCACCAGTGGGAATGAGGGAAAGCCCTGACCTGGTTCTTGCTGCCCCCTGTGCAAACACGTCATGTTTGCCATCCCGGCAAACACAGCCCCTTAGTTTTGAATAATAAAGGCAGCAAAATTTGGCTGTGATGAGAGAACACAGCCATTATCAGAACGAATTCCAGCTCTGGGATGTGCCAAGGCACAGGCAGACCTCTGCCCCTAGTTCCCATCCAGAATATCCTTCCTGAGGGCGGGGAGCTCCTGCTCTTGCAGCATCCCCAGGGAGTCTGCATCCTGCATACCCTCCGGGTGAGTCTGATCTGAGATGTCCTGGGTGGATGTTATTTACAGCAGCATTTTCCATTGATAGGAAATCCCTCTTGGTGCTGGGAAAAAGCTGCTGAGGTGCGGGCAGAGTGCAGCTGGAGCACCCAAATGCCTGCAGCCAGCGAACCCTGCCAGTTACCTCAGCAGAAAGTCAATATTGACCCTTCTCCGTCAGCGCTTGCACGCAGCGGCACTCCCGCTGCCAAAGCAGAACAAAGCCCAGCGTGTCCCTCCAGCACCGCCTCTCTGTGCTGCCTCTTTAAAAATAATCATCATTAAATTGTTGGGTCTGCTGGGGCTTTGTTGGAAGTCAAATACCTGGGAAAAGCCGTGGAGAAAGAGAGCTCCAGCTGCTCTGCTTCTTACTCTTCACCCTTCTCTCCCTGCCCTGACCCTGCATCCATCCTCTCCCAGAGCACCCATCCCCAGCTCCTCGGAGGGCACTGTTGTGCCAAAGCTGGGACATGGGAACTGGCAGTACCCGAGGGAAATAAAAGCTGAAGTGCTTTGAAGGCTTGGCCTCTGAAGGGGGAAGGTGATGGGGGAGCGGAGAGGAACCAAAACCCAGTGGTGGAGGAACAGGCGGAGGGCGAAGGGGAAGTGAAAGCAGCTGCAATTACTGAAAGCTCAGATGTCAAAGAGTGGGAGCACTATCTTTGGGACTCTCACTTCCCTGTCTGTGCAGGTTTTCTTGGCTTCGGACTATTTTTAACCCCGTTCCTGTCTTTGTTCATAAATTCTACCCTGGGGTGGGTGGGGTTGGTGTCACTGGAGGTGAGTGTCACGTGTGCCATCCGAGTTTGGAGTATGAGGACTGCTGAGCATCCCTGCATGGTGGGGTTTGGGGGGCTCACCCAGCATGCCTGGTCTGCTGAGTTTTGGGGACTGCTCCCTGCCAGGGATGCAGGTATATCCAAGCTGCATCACCCCTCTCCATCCCCTTTCCATCCCATGGCACATGGGCTGTATCTGCATGTTTGGCCTCCAGATAAGGAGGTATTTTAGTCTTTTAAGCAGACTCACAAATATGTGGTCTCTGTCCCGAGATATTTTCTGCAGGACTGGGCAGCTGGGCAGAGTGGGGTGTTTGGGTACGTCAAGCACCTCAGTAAAAGCCTTTTTAACATGGAACAGTCACCAAGGGTTGAAAGAGATCCTAGTCTGGTGTTAGGCAAGGGTTTTCTTCCTCCAAAAATAATTAGTGATGCTTCCTCTAAATGTTCCTTATCCCTGCAGCCTCCACGCTTAGTTTTGAATAACAAAATTCTGCAGGTGTGTGGATTTAAGCAATTTAACAGCACTAATTAAAACAGTGCACCCCCTGCCCCATCCCTGGAAAGAGTCAGCATAACTCGGTGGTGACCTCGGCTGGGCTGTGTGACTACTGTCCTCTGCGGGACGCCAAACCTGGGCTTAAAGTTAAGCCTGGGATTAGAGGCTGTGCTGAAGCCAGCAGGGTGAGTCCCCTTGCTGTCCTGAATCAGCAGTGGCTGCACAGGGAAACCCCTGAGCAGGCAGGGTGTCTGGAAGCTCATGGGGTGTTGGATGCTCAAAGGAGGGAGCTGGCTGAGGGTCCCCTGAGCTGCAGGGGACAGAAACCCCAGTAAAATTAACACCACTCCCACACACACCCACCGGGTTTAACCCACTTAAGCCTCTGGGCCTTGTCCTGCTGTTGAAGAAGCATCCTCATTCTCCCCCAGAATTCTCCCAGGGATGTCTGTCTTCCTTTTAAAGCCTGTTTTTTCTCTTCCCTCTGCTCCTTCAATGCTGCTGGGTCGATTTGCACCTGTTTCCTCTATACCAGCCTTAAATTCCATAATTAACAGGTCAATGCAGTCGGTCTTGCTCCAGAGATGGGGAGGGAGGCAGATCCTGCTCCGTGCTGAGGAGGGGATGCTGAAGGAAGCATCTGAGGGCTTTCCCTCTGAATTAAACCAACACAAGAAAGAAAGGATAATATAATTAGGTGGGGGGAAAGGCAGAAGAAAAGTCACTCCCTGAAATCCAGCCCCTTTCATGGCGCGGGAGCTCCGCAGGGAGGTCACAGGCGAAGCTGGGTCAGATGTGCTGGAACATTTCCAGGCCTAGAGTGTTTAAATAGAAAAGTTATGTACCGGGGAGATTTATTTCATCTCTTAATTGGTCGTTTGTTTACATGACTCAGGAGCTCTTTTCTCGTGCTTGCTTTGCTGGCTCACTCAGCTGCTGAACATCCCGGCCAGTGCCGGGCACGGGGCTGTCCCTCGGCTCCTCCCCATGTCCCCTTCCTGTCCCTCCGGAGCCAGCAGGCCTCCCGTGGCACCCAGGTGTGCCGGTGGGATGCTCCGGCTGAGGTTCCACCGTGCCAGCACTCCTTCCTGTGAAAAATGCATGTTATATGACTGGCTTTTTGCAAATACTAGAATGAATACTCTGTGTGTTATGTTGGAAAGCTATGTTGTATTAATTTTTGTAGTGCTGTATTAATCGTTTAAATGTAGGTTTTTGTTGAGGCATAATATTAAAATAGAGAAAAGTAATGTAAGATACTTTCGGTAACTAACTCAAGGAATGAACAAGATAATCAAGAAATTCTTTGCCTAAAGAAAACAACACGAAGACACCAGGAAAGAGTTATTGCCTCCTTATCTTTACCTTAGTAGACACGTTGGAGCCAAAGAATTGATTTATGCAATGAGATTGAACAGAAGACACCCTTTGTTTGAGAGGAATGTTTGAATCATGTATGAAGAAATATGAATATGCAACAGACTATTGCTTTTAAGGGGTAACCCTTATTAGTGCTGTGTGCTTTTCCTGAGAGAGGAGCACCCAGATGTCTGTAATTCTTTGCTTTTTATTGTCTCTTTTATTGTCCTAACCCTAATTATCCCAATTTGTATTACCTTAATTTTTTTTATTCTTAAACGTTTAAAATTTTAAAAAGAAACAAGTGTGAAGCATTTTTCACACTTCCCTTGTGGAAATCAGGAGATGGTGGGGATGGACCCCTCTGGGCCAGGATTTGAGGCTCTCCCGAGCATCCAGCCAGGCCCAGCAGAGGAGGAAATGCAAAACACCAAGGGTTTGGCTTTGGTTTTCCCCCGTCTTGGTTCTCTGCTGGCCTCAGCCTGCACAAAACTTTGGAGGAAAATCAGCTTTCTCCTACCATGGCTCTGGAGAGAAGTTTTAGAAATACCTGGAGAAGCGCAACAGCTTCTCTCTCACCCTCCTCTCTTGGCTGTATATACACTTTATGCTAATTTTCTATTGTTTTTATCTCGGTTTATGTTAATTTTCCCTTTCCCAGACAGTGGGCGTGATGTGCTCGGGGGCCCTTTGGCCCAGTGGGTGTCCTGATTGCAGATGGTCCCCTCCACCTCATGCTTGGATGGGAGAACCTCTTTCCATCCCCCTCCCTGGAGCCAGTGGATCTTTATCTCAGCCTGGCATCCATCCCTGGAGGGGAGAGGGGAAGCTGGGCTCCTGGTTGGGCAGATAAGGAGCAGCCACCCAGATGGATCAGAGGGATGACCTTGGGAGGAGCAGCCTAGGGGCGATGGGGAAGCCGAAGGTAAAGGGGAGGATCGTGCCCAAGATGAGCTGGCACCACCGCCCTTGAAATGAGGAAGGTATTTCCAAAACAGGGGGGTTGGCCCCAAAACACCTCTCGGCTCCTTTGGCTCTGCTGGAACTGATGGCAGCAGGGGTCACGTGTGTTTGGGAGCAGCTGATGGGCGTCAGTGCAGGAATGTGAGGATTTGGGGCTTTTTTCCCCATGGGTATTTGGGTTGCAAATGTGTTAACACCTGGGGTTTTTTTGTTTTGTTTTGTTTTTTTTTCAAAATCAATCCCTTTCTCAATCTTTGCTGGATGCAGACGAATACACATTGCTAAGAGCTAAATCACAGCCTCTGCTCCTCCTCCTCTTCCTCACTCACCTCTTCCTCCCTCTTTCCTCCCTTTGAAGTCTGCATCAACACTTAAAATTAAAACCACGTTTGGGAGAAGTTTATTGATTTATCCTCTGGAATTTCTTTTTCCTCCTGGACTTTTGAACTGCTGTCATGAAGAAGGACTTCCCCATATGCTGCCTACACATTTTTGTGGGGATATGATGGAGATTTTAGGGAAGGCACCAACTTACAACCATCCCAGGTCATGGTGGTATCTCCAAGCTTTGAGGCTGTGACAGCATCCTGTGCTGCCTCCCCAGTCCCAAATCCCTTGGAGTCAAATTCAGCAGGACACAGCAGCCCAGCCCCAGGCCATCCACTGAGCCTCATGAGATGTTTGGAGCAGCAAGGAGGTCAGGAAGCTGGAAAGCCTCCAAGCTGGTGCTGGCCTGAGGTGGTGGGATGGGAGGACCAAAGGCTATGGGGAATTTTTCCCTCTTGCTGCAGGGTGTTGGGGAAAAAATGTGTCAGGATGTGATGATGGGATTACCCGGCCACAGCCACGCTGGGTGATGGAGCCTTCTCCAAAAATTCATCATTGCTCGGGGCTGAAAAGTCCTGCTGGGGCTAGAAGGCCCAAGCTGCACTTGTGAGCTGGGAATCACCTTCTGGAGAGCAGATGGGACCCTGCACTGAGCATAGTTCTTCTGCTGGTGCTGAGCTTTAATGGGAAAGGGCTGGGTTTTGGGATTGTGGAGAACAGCAAAGGCTCATCCAGGATTTTCCTGACCTGGGATTTACGTATGCCACAGGCCAGCTGATGAAAAGTCTGGAAAACCCAGGACCTGCCATGTCTTGCAGAGCCACTGGCTTGGCGTAGGCAAAGCCCAGGCCACTAATTACCTGCCTGAGGACAAAAAACTTGTGGATTTGTGTTTTCTTAGTGTCTGATCCAAGGAGGTCCCCATCCAAGTGGCACCAAGAGTGCCCCAGGGAGATCTGGCTTCCTTCTGGAGAACATGCAAAGCAGGAAAAGCTTTGAAAACCAAGTGAAGGAGGAGGAGATCCCTGGGTGTCACTGAGCATCTCCTCCAGGCCTGGCTGATGCAATGTGAGCCCTTCCAAAGGCTGGGAAGCCCTGGGAAGTCCCCAGGAACTTTGGTGGCATCAAGGCTGGCTGCCAACTGGGGCTAGGGAGTCCCCAGCCCAGGGGCAGATGCTGAACTGGGGCCAAGCTGTGGTTCCCTGTGGGAAGGGCTGATCCAGCTGCTGTGGATCAGATGGCATCAGATATCCCTGAGGGAGAGTCAGCCAGGAGTGAACCTCCTTCTAACAGACTTCCATGAGCTACAACATGATGAGGATGTGGGGTTGGAATGGGGAAGAGCAAGGCAGGGAGTCATTTCAGCCCTAAGCCTTGAGCAGCCATTCCTCTCTCCTCTCCTCTCCTCTCCTCTCCTCTCCTCTCCTCTCCTCTTCCTCTTCCTCTTCCTCTTCCTCTTCCTCTTCCTCT
>VXAX01005240.1:368570-403059 GCA_013399835.1 Leptocoma aspasia | reverse complement strand
CTCCTCTCCTGAACTGGCAGTGTGGTACATCCCAGCACCACCTCATTCCCAGCTCTCTTTCCTGAGGGTTTCCACAATAAAAGCCTTGCTGAGGGAACTGGGCTCAGCCCACACATCGTTGGTGTCCCAGTAACAGAGGGGTGGAAAAGGACAGATTGTACATCCAAGCAGTCAGCTGGGGGATGTCCTGTCCCACACTGGGCTGGAGAAGGTCCTGCAGCCCCATCCAGGGATGCTGCAGCAGGCACAGCCAAGAGCCTCACTCATTTATTGTTACTTTCTTTTACTTTCCAGGCACTGAAAATTGCTGCGTGGGAAGAGAGGTGTCTGAAGGTGATGAATGGCTTTGCTACGTTTGCCAAGCTGATGTTTTCCTTTGATGGGCACCAAAACACCTGGGCTTGCCCTTCCTGGCTGGAAGAGTGAAATTCCCTAAAACAGCTCACAAATACAGGCCAAATTGGTAGTTTCAGGAGAAAAAGAGGAAGGCTGGAGGTGCCATTGCAGAGGAGGGGAGAGGCCAGGCTCAGCAGTCTGAGGTATGTGATGTCCATGTGCTGCTTCTGTCCCAGCCAAGGGTTTTTCCAATGACCTGGATGTGAGCAGAGCATGCTCCATTCCTCCCACCAGTCCTGGCCTGGGGGAACTGGGTTAGATGAGCATCCCTGAGCCTGGAGGAGGGGAACCACGCTGGGATGGAGGCTCCCAGGTCCCAGGGACGCAGCACCCCAACCTCAGCTCCTTGGTTTGCATGTTGAAATCGGGGTTTTCCCATAACAGGAAGATTGTGGTGTTGCCTCTGCTTCCTTGGAGGAGCAGCATGTGGGCTGTGAATCATGCCTTGGGTACCAGAAAGGAGATCTTCCGGGCTTGCTCCTTCCATCCATCCATCCATCCATCCATCCATCCATCCATCCATCCATCCATCCATCCATCCATCCATCCATCCAATCTTGAGCCATTGCACCAAACCCAGGTGCTCCCTGTCATCCCAAGTTTTCTGCTACTGCTGCTTTCCTGTCTGAGGGTGGCATCACAGGGATTTGGGGCTGTGGATGTTGGTGCACATAATTTATCCTGGTTTGTCTGCTCTGTTTGGGATGTATTTGTACTTTCTCACGGTACTTCTGAGGAGCAGAACCCAGGCAGCTGTTGGGCTGCAAAAACTTCAGTGGGCTGGCATGGATGGATCTCTTCAGAGAAACATCTTTAAGCAGGAAAAAAAAAAAGGGGGACTTATTTATTTATTTTAATAGTTTTCTTTTTGTTTTAAAAAACTACTTAGCTGGTTCTTCAAGGCATTCCAGTCCCAGCAGCATCCTGTGGTGAGAAGTTCCCTGGATGAACGTGCAGCCTTAGCTCACCTCTGCCAGGGCAGGGGCCTGGCACTGGAGCATCACCAGTAATTTTCCACCCATCTCCACACTGTGGAAATACACCTAGGCGTGGAAAAAGCCTAGAAGAGAATAAAGAAGACACTTGGCCAGTAGAGCTTGGCCGGCTCCCAGCTCAAGGAGCAGCTTCAGGTTCATGCCCAGCTCTCCAGTGCTTGGCAGGCTCAGCTGTCAGCTCCTACAAACGGGACATGCCAGCAGCATCCCTGCCAAAACCCCGGCTGCTCCTGCTCCAACAGCTCCCTGCGCCCACGGGTTTGCTGCAAGACAAAAAGGGGGGAAAGTGGCCTTTTTGTGAGGTTGCTTGGGATTTTTTCCTTCTTCTCACCACAGAGAAAAGGAGAGGGAAATACTTGGCACGGAGGGCGGAGCGAGGGGGAGGTTGGGGACAGCGGGGATGTGGCGATGGGAGGTGAGCCGTCCCTTTATGAGGCTCTAATTTCTCCAGCCAAAACCCACATTAGCCCGATGAGTGAAAAGAGCTTTTTTACGAGGGCAGTAAGATGTCCCAGCCTGCCGGGCGCGGTGATTGCCAGCCCGTGGCCTCGGGCTCTCCGAGGAGCCGCTGGTGCTCCTGCTGCAATTCGACTCCAGCTCGGCAAGAGGGTCCGGCCGTTTCCCAACCTCTAATCCCTAATCCCTTTTACCTCAGTGGTGCAGCAATAACCCCCGGAGCCACCAGCACTTCCCACTGCCGGCGGCTGCAGAGCACAAGATGTTCCCAGACAAGGCTCCTCACACCCTGCGCATCCCTGGCAAACAAGGGTGGCTTCCCAAATCGCACGAGCATCCTTCCCCCAGCAGCCTTCCTTGGAAAACACCCTCCAAGAGTCACTGTCCCCAGCCCACGACCTCGAAAATTCAGGTTGCTGTGAAAACGGTGGTGAAACAGGCTGGGAAGGGGGCACCAAGGGCAGATGTGACTGAGGTCTGTGATATCCTGATGAGTCCAGAGAAGATAAGTGATGAGAGGGTGATGACTCACTGCCTCTTGTGCAAAACCATCCAATGCATCCAGCATGTCTGAAGGAGATGTTTCTCCATAGGATTTCTCCTGATGTGGGAGGATGAGGGCGGCTTCAAAAAGCAATTCCTGGAAGAGGAAGCCACCCAGGACACGAAGACCATCGCCAGCTCACTCTGCTGGGTGTAGAAGCTCACTGAAGTCTGGTGTTTTCCTGGGATCCTCTGCTTCAGCCAATGGTTGTGGAGGAAGAAAACCCATCAGCGAGGTGTTGCTCCCACATCCAAGGCACAGGGTAGCAGTCAATTCCTGGGGACAGGCTGGCCAAGGGTTGGCCAAGCTCCAGGGTCGGGACTGGCAGGCCTGAGCAGGAGCCGGAAGAGGTTATTTGGTAGAGGTGGACATGAAAGAAACAAGATATCCCCTTTCCCAAGGTGGCTGAAGGGAGCTGACGACACCAGGATTTAACCCCATGGGAAGAATGAGTCAGTCACAGGGGTGACCACAAGGATCTGTTATCACAAGGATCTGTTATCGGTGGAAAATGTCTCATGAGGGCATCAAAGCAGCTCCTTGTGTGCCAAAAGGAAGGGGGAAGGGGAGGAAAAGAGGACAAAGATCCTTTGTGCCAGGCAAGGAAACTTCTGTGGCCCCCAGCCCCTCTGGGATGGCGCAGGAGGGGCTTCAAAGCCCTGTGTCCTTCCATTTGAGAGCTTCTTCAGCCCATCCTGGCAGCCCAGGGGCTGGGGGAGCTGGGACGGGAAAGTCTCGCTCTCTGACAGCACCATGGAGCCAGAGCTGGGCCCAGGGTGTGTTACTCACCCTGAAACTATGTGAGTAAACAGAGAAGGCTCCTCTTCCTGGTCCCACCTCAGCAATTAGGCTGCAGACTGGGGCAGAGGAGCCCAAATCACCCTGGCAGATCAGGGGTGCTCTCCTCTCTCCTCTGCTGAGTCCTCAGGCCAAGCCACCCAGGAGAGGAGGATGGTGAAGCTCCTGTTGGCCTCCTGGGCCATCCCCTTATTGCCGTGGTTTGTGCATTGATAAAGGACTTTTGAAAATAATATTAGAAGGTTAAATATGATTTATTAAAATGGCTCTATAGTTCAGAGGATTTGGGTTATAATGTGTTTAGGTACAGAGTTCAGATGTTTCCTTCTTTATGCTCTGTACAAGAATGTTAGAATGTTTATAATATTAGAGAGATAACAGTTTTTTACCTCATAGATTGAAAGGAAGAAAACCTCCATCTTTCATTATTAGGAGACAGGTAGAGAAATCTAAATGTTTTTGAACACACATTAGAGATTTTGTTTACAGAAACTTATACAGAGTAAAAGACCGTAAAAAGAATGTTTTCTCATAAAAATTTTTTTCTACAAGTTTACATACAAAAAAACTTATAATATATTCTTACAACATCCCCTCCTATATGGAGCTTCTTGGAGATGCCCCACCAGGAGGAAAACACCCCTTTCACATCACTTCTGGTGTTTTTATAACCTGTATCACCATTTTCTGTTGCTGAGCAGCAGCAGCACTCATGGCTTGCTGTGACGTGGGGGAAGTGCATCCAGCTGGGAAGAACCCAGCTGAGAGACTCAGCACCAGCTGGGAGGAAGAAGAGATGATCCCACAGGAAAGGGACCTCCCTGCTGGCACAGCAAAAGCCTCTGAGCTCCAGGGATTTGGTGGCCACCACTGCAGCCATGAGTCCCGTTGGATCCTGATGCCTTCCACCTTGGTCCTTGGGGTTCTCTGCGGAAAACCTTCATCCATCCTGGTTTCCTCTTCCCCACCAGTGCCTAGAGGAAGAGGAGAGACCACCCTGGACCATCCTAGAGGGAAAAGAGAGCAGCCTCCAGAGCAGGACTGAAGCCAGCCCAGGGCCAGGGAGCCTTGCAGAATACTGAAGCATTTCCAAGATTGACAGTGGTTTCTGCAGGCAGGAGAGGGAATAAAAAGGTCAAATTCCTCAGGATTCCATGCCTGTCCTCCCACACAGAGTAAAGGAATGCGGGAGATACCGCAGCAATGCCATGCAACCACCCTGGAGAGATGAACCTACTCCTGACCCCAGCTAGGAGACAGCAAAAACTGTTTTAAAGACTTTTGGAGCATCTTGATGCATCCATGGGAGGCTTGTGGTTCTCCACAGGATGGGTGGGAAGCAGCTGATGGGTCAATAGCCTGAAGGAGCACTGAACACATGGACATCAGAGATAACCAGTGGAGACAGAGTCCAGAGATGTTACAGAGCCTTATAGCCATTCCCAGACTGGGAATCATGTAGAAATAAATTAATTAACCATTCCAGAGCTTTAGGTACAGGCAGCAGCATCTCTGCTGGCATACAAAAAAAGATTCTCTTTGGGAGTGAGGCCACGGATGGGAGGAGAAGGGGAAGAAGGTCCATGTGTTGCTAAGGTTCAGACTGGGTGACCTCAACCAGAGCAGAAAAAAAGGGAGGCGGAAAAAAAAAAGAGGTAAGAAATGACAGCTTTCTCAGACTGATCCCTTGCAAGGCTTACTCAGAGTTACATCATGGTGCTTATTAGGATGCAGATCCCTGAGAGCCATGGCTCCAGAGCCTCTGGAAGGATCTCTGGGGATGTGGGGCCCCTGGCCAGCAGTCAGGGTGGTAGGGGTGGCACCCCAATCCCAGCTGTGCCACTGGGGCCAGCTTCCCAAACACGGGCACTGCTGGTGTCCCCACAGAGGGACTCAGCTTTGTTTCAGAGCCCAGGGAGGTGAGGGGTTGGCTCCTGTCTGTGCTCATCCCAGTGTTCCTGTGGCTGGGATTGCACAGCTGCTGCTGGCCAGAGCAGAGGGCAGCTTGCCAGCTTCCCTGAGCTGGCTGTCACTGCATCCAAGGCTTTTCCAAAACCACAGGTCTATTCCTCATCACACAGCACTGAGCAAGGGGGTTTCCCTACCCTGGCTGCTCTCTTCCTCTGAACCAGGAATGCTGGGGTGTCCCTGGAGGTGCCCAGGGAACAAACCCAGGCAGGGGGCTGCTTCCCAGTGGAAGGGCGGCATGTGGAGGTGGGGCTCACAGGGGAATCCCAGCCCAGGAATCTCTGCTCCTGGGTGTGAGATTCCTGCTGAAGGCCTTCTCTCATACCCCAGGATGCTCATGAGAAACTCTGCCACGGGACTGGCCTGGATGTTCCATAGGTATCCATCCTTGGACTTGGGGGTGTTTCTTTCCTGCAGGCAGGGAGCAGCTGAGCCACCCCAGCACCTGCACCCTGCTTGCTGACAGAGCAGAGAGCGTGTCAGGAGCAGCCCCAGCACTGCCACTGTCCCAGGACTTCCCACAGAGGGAGCGTACCAACGTGCCAAGCTTGGCAAGTCCGGCCGTGGAATTCAGCGCTGGAGCCATGGGCTCCAGGCCTGTGCCCTGATGCACGAGGGGCTTTCCTCAGCTTTGGATGGGTTCCATCAGCCTGTGGGCTGCTCCAAGGGGCTTCTCCCTCCCTGCATCCTCCCCAGGGTTTGCAGGATTTCAACTCCCATAGTGGGAAAGAAAAGCAAAAAGAAACACCATGGCTTTTTTATTCTGAAGTGCATTAATGGCGTGTGAATGCCCGGGCAGTAATTCAAGTGGGAACATGGAGCTGGAAAGCTTTCAGCTCCCAAACTCAACCCCAGCCTCAGCACTTGGCTTTGTGCTGCTCATTCATCCACAGGATTATTTTTGGATTCCTCCTCCTGGGAGAACAGGATTAGTTTTGTTTTCAGTGTTCCTTGGAGAGCAGCTTGCTGAGGGAATGACTTAGCAGAGGAAAACCCTTTTGGCTGGTGGGGTCCACTCTATTCCATGATTCTGGGTGGGAAGGTGATGATCTTTCATGTCCCTTGGGGATTTATTCCCACTCTGCTCTTGCTGAGGCTTGGATATCTCATTACCTATGGATAATTATCTAGAGATAATGAGGTACCTGCATCTCTGGGTTGCTGGGCCTTGTCTTTATTGCTTTCCTGGGGCAGCAAGCAGAGTAGATTGGGATTTTTATTTATTTACCAATAACTGTAGGCCCTGGCAGGATCCAAATCAAAGTTTTGAAGGAGATAAAGCTGGAAAAATGTTGGATGAGCAACCAGACTTGCCCATGCCATATTTTCTTAGAATCAGAATGGTTTGGGTTGTAAGGGACTTTAAAAATCATCCAGTTCCAGATCTGATTTTCTCCTAGCTCAACCTAAAAGGGGATCTTACCCTGGATAGAAGGAGATCCAGAGCAAAGAGGGGTGGGAGAAGCTGTAAAGACCCACCCCAAAAAACTCTCAGAGCATGGGATCTGGCTTCCAGGACAGGGAGAGATGTGGGAGTGGGTATTTCAGAGGATGTGTGGGTCTCCTTCTCTCACTGCCAGCAGTCACTTGGAAGCTTGGAAGGAGCTGGCAGCTTCCAAGGTTTCAACTCCTTCTTGGCTCCAGAAGAAATGAGTGGGATGAGGAAACCTGGATCCCTCTGTTCACAATAAGTGTACTTTAAATATAACCACAGTGGCAGCTGTTGGGAGCCCTCCCTATAATCCTCCCTAATCCTTCCCCACCACCACTCCATCCCTTCATCCCTGTTTTCCATGTCCCTCTCCTCCAGCCAGGCTGTGCATGGGAAATTGGGACCGTCTGTACAGCTCTTATTCTAATTAGCTCGCTAATTAGAGCCTCATCAGGGGTGCTGCTGCTGACAAGGGTGTCTCCAAGGCGAGAGCTGCTAACGAGGCCGCAGGAGCCCTGGGGATGGTGGGGTGGGATAAAGCTCCCTCTTGTCCTCTTGGACAGAGCAACAGGTGCTGGTATCCCAAATTCCTTGCGGTGGGATGGAATTTGGGGATTTTTTTGGGGACCGAGGGGATTTCCCTTCATTCTGTATGTGGGATGTGTTTCAGCTGTAGGGGAGGACCCATCCATCTCCCACTCCCCTCCAAATGGCTCCTGAGCCAAAGAAACCATCTCTGTTTTGGCTCTGTTGGATAATTTGGGGGATTGCCAGATGATTTGAGGTGTGGAGAGCGGTTGTCTGGTCCCTAGGTGCAAACCCAAGGGCTGCTGTGTTGAAAACCAGGGAAGTTGTGTGGTTTGTGGCAGCGGGTGACCTTTAAATCCCACCTCTCCCTGTCACCAGGGGATCATTGAGTAGTTCATCTCTCCTGAACCTAAAGCACGACTTTATGGGGAAGCAAATCAAAGAGAAGAGGGGAAAAAAAAGAGGGAAAAGGAATGAAGGTAGATGTTCCTGGAGACCTGGAGATCTGCCACAGGAAGAGGTGATGGACAGGCCTGTGAGCTGGGGACCACCCACCTTTCTCCATCACTCAAACCCCCTGACCAGCATCACTCTGGGTTCTGCCCTCCTAGAGGGAGTTAAATCCTTCTGGAGGGCTTAATTAGCACCAGGACAAATTGGGGAGCAAAAGCTGGGACAAGAACCAGCCCTTTTGTGGGATATGGGAGAAGTGGTGTGGCTGGGGTGCAGCAACGGACTCCAAGTGCTGCCTGGATGCCCATACTCCCACCTGGAGCCCCCACATCCCTGTGTGTGCCAGGGTGAACCTCAGGATGTGTGTCCCACATGGAATTTGGGGACCCTGCAGGCAGTGGCAATGTGAAGCCAGCAGGTTTCTTGAGCACTTAGAGGGAGCCACAGCCCAGCAAACAACAGATTGAACAGAGATGCTGAGGCTGAGAAGCCTCAAAAACAAAACTGAAAACCACATGGTCAAAATTTGACTGAATCAGTCAAATCCTCACCTCCCTGGCTCACAGCAACCCTGTGGGGATTCTGGGGCTCCTCCCCCTAGCAAACAGAGGGGATGCTGATGGCTGGAGGGGAAAAAAGAGTGGGAATGGCCATGCCTTGAGTGGGAATCACTACCCACCTTTCCCCCAGAGACACACTCCCAAGTCTTTAAAAATTAAATATAAATATAAAAATTAAAACAATAAAATAAAAGTTAAATAATAGGGGTTTTTTAAGTTGGTGTCTCCTGTGCCAGCAGATTTGATGCCTCAGCAAGGAGCTGCTCAGATCATCTGAGTTGCTAAGGCAGAGATGAACCACCTGGGAAGTGAGAGAAGGAAATTCACAGGAAAAAGAGCAAAACAGCAGGTATTTGCTGAGACAACAGGTAGAAACTCCCCTCTCTGTGCCTGAGAAATGTAAGAGTGAGAAAATGTTGTTGAAATTTAGCTTTTAGAGTCCAGCTGGATGCCTGGCAGCAGGGATGTGGCCAAACTGGGATGAGGAAGTGTTTCTTGAGTAAAGTTATGTGAATGTATGTGCCAGCTCAAGCTTAAAGGGATTATCTGCCATTTTGAGGGAATTGTGATTCTGTTCAGTCAGGTAAAAATTAACACTGATAGTTTTAATGCCCATAACTCCAAATAACAATCTGTATTATCCACCCATTTCCTTGTTTTAATACATAACAACTATTCTATGTTGCACACTAATATATAACATCTCATAATTGAATGTAATAACTATTCTCTAATTGCATTACCATTTGACCAAAGAGAATATTAATGGCAACACCTCATCGATGAGCTCCAGACAAAGCAGTGGTGTGTAAACTTCGGGGCCAAGGGACTGGGAATTCCGTGCCAGCTCCTGCCAGCTCCTTGTTTTCTTTGCTGCTGCCACAAAACTGCGATAAATTAAAGCTGTAAGTGGAAAATAATGCTTGTGAGGCCAAGGAGAGGAGAATTAAAACCCTGCTTTCTCGGTCCTTGTTCAAAGAAGTAATAAAAAGTGGAATTATTTCTTTTTCACTTAGAAATCTTTATTTCTCACTGCCTGAGGAAGCTGAGCCTCTGCCACTGCTTCACTCCACGGCCGTCGGCAACGCACTTAATCTCCCAGGAACTGTGTCACTGGGTTAATCATATTTACGTGCCTTTTATGAGTGTTAATGATTAGTCCGGGAATGTTTGCATGGACTTTCCCAGACGCGACTCCTTAGATAAACGCTCCGTGTTAATGCTTGGAGCTGGCGGGGGTTAAATGCAGGAGGAGGGGCTCTGCTTTGGGGCGGGGAGTGACTCTGAGGGGGCTCAGAAGCCATCCCCAGCCCACCCCAGGCTGCCAGCGGATCCCTGGCTCTGCAGACGAGATGGGAAAGCGATTTTTTGTGGACGCGGGGAGTTGTGTCTGGCCAGAGCCGCAGCTCCGGCCACATCCCGGTGGGCTCAGCCTGGGGAAGGCTCCTCTGTGCTCTGTAAGGGGGCAGCTCCTGTTTCACAGGGAATCCCCACAATGCATGGGCTGCAAGGGGGGATCCTCTTCATGGGGACTGCCTGTGTCACCGAAATTAGGAAATAGAACTCCTTGACACCGGTGTAGTTCTGAGAAGCAGACGTTGTTGTCCGCCCAGATACAGGGAGGCTGACTCCGCCTAAGGTGCACTCATGGCTCAAGATGATACACTCCTTTATTAAGCGGCGCCAATTCACCAGAAAATGTTACATGTGAAGGTCTTCTCTGTCAGGGTGAGCTGTGCACGTGTTTTTGAACAATTTGTTACTCAGGCGGCCGTGGAGTCCCTCAACTGGATTGGGCGGCACGGAGTTGTTACCGAGCCAGCCGCGTTCCAGCGCCACATCACGTTCCGGGAACAGTGACTTCGCCGTCAACACCTGCACCGGGGGTCCCCTCCGTGGGGTCCTCCCTTGTGGGGGTGCCTGTAATTGGGAGGAACCTCCCTAATGGGCACTGCCTGTAAGTGGGGGGGTCCTTCAGCGGGCCCCTCTCTAACGGGGATTGCTTGTAAGGAGAGTGTCCTTAATGTCTCTCCTCCCTAATGGGATCGCCCCTTAATGGGAGGGTAGTTCCTAATGGGGACTGCCTGAAATGGTGGCCCCTTCACTGGGGGCTTCGCAAAATGGGGGTCTCCTTAATGAGGCACGGTACAATGAGGGCTGCCCTTAATAACTCTCCCCCCCCACCGTGGGCTCCCCATGCGGCCCCTCCTCTATTACGGGGGGCTCGCTGCAACGGGGACCCCGCCGTATAGCGGCTCCCCGGCAGCGGGTGTGCCCCGTAACGCGGGAGATGTCCCCGTCCCCAGAGTCCCCGCTCCGAGCGCAGGGGCAGAGCCCCGACCAGCTCAGCACACATGTGGCTGGGCTGTCCTCTGCTGTCCCGTCCCGTCCCCTCCCCTCCTCCCGCCGGCCCACACGCACACCCAGCCCTCCTCCTTCTCCACCTCCTCCTCCTCCCACTTCCTCCGCACAACGCGGGCTGCCGGCCGAGGAGGGACAGCGGTCCCCTGTTCCCCGTGTCCGTGCCGAGCCCCCCCACCCGAGCCCGTAGCGATGCGCCGGGGGAGGCACCGCGCCGCAGCCGCAGGTGAGTGCGGGGCCGGAAGGATGCGCGTCCCGCAGGAACCGCGGTGGAGCGGAGGGATGCGGGGGCAGCGCGGCGGGGGCACCCCCAGCCAGCGCCGCGCTTGCTTTGGGGCTCCCTCGGCGGGGGAAAGCCTCGAGCAGGGGGGGATCCCTGCACGCCTTCCTCGGCATCGTCTGCTTCGCCTTGGGCCGTGCAAGGAAAAACGGGTTGCAGGCTCCGGATCCCGGGATTTTACCCATCTATGGACACTTCGGATCATGCGGCTGATTCGCAGCGTGAGTGCGCTCGAGCTTCTGCGAGAGGTTTATTTTGGGGGTCGCCGGAGTGTTGCCCACACGAAAGCGGTGGCCGTGGCTGTGAGGAGGGGACAGAAGGACGGACACGGCCACCCACCCCTGCCACATCCATACCTCGTGTCCTGGCAAGGGCCTGCGAGCACCGAGGGGGTCCCAACCGTGACCGTGGCCAACCTTGGATGTGAGTGACATCGATGGGTCAGATCGGGATTGATGTGTTTTGGAAGGGTTTTAATCCCCCGACTAGAAGGGGACGCAGTCACTGAGCCCTTCTGGCGACTGCTCAATGCTCCGTGAAGTTTTTGGGTTTTTTAAATAGAAATGAATATTCCTGGGGAGGGGGTTTCGGCTTTAATCGCAGAGAAGCCGTGGCTCATGCACGCATTCCGTAGGGATAGTGCCTTAAAAGGCAGCTGGCTTGGTCCACGGGAAGGCTCCGGCTGGGCTTCCTGCCCGCCTGGGAGAAGCTCGGGAGCTGCAAATTTTGTGGGATAGGGACAAGATGTGGAATGAGGGAGCTGGGACCGCTGAGGCCTCTTGTTTGTTCCCCCAAACGACCGAAGTCTGGGGGAACAAACTTCGTTTGTTCGCTCCCCAAACTTTGGGGGAGCGATAGCGGTGAGCTCATCTGAACCTGCCGGGCATGGGAATGGTGACCTCCTCGGCAGGATCCCAAAGTCCCCGAGACTGCGAAGCCAGGATTGCAGCCGGCCGGGGGAATCCGCCTCCTTAGCGGTGGAGTCCGGGGAGACTCCGGGAGCCCCCCCGGTGCGGCAGCACCTCGGCGGGGCTGGGGTTGCTGGGTGCCAGCGGGTTTAGGAGATTTTATTTCTCGATTCCTGCGGCTTGGCCGGGAATTGGCGGCTGTTTTTGGCATCACGTGGCGATGGAGGAGGCGGGAGACTGCAGTGAGAGGCTCCCGCTCCGGGCATCGCATTCCGGGGAGGAAATTCCGGGGAGCCTGCGTGTCCCGCTGATAACACACACGGGCGCGTTGTTGGGAGCTGTCGGCGCAAAAAGAGATGTCTGAGGTGTTCCCAACAGCCTTGGCAGGCCGAGGAGGAACGGGAGCCCTCTTGTGTCCTTTGGACACCCAAAACGCGGCAGATGACGCTCCCGCCGGAGCTTATCAGGGAGGTTTCGCTGCTCGTGGCACGTGTTCCCTCCCTCTCGTTTGGTTTTACTTTTACTCCCTCCCTGCCAAACGGCCCTGCGTGTGAAAAAATCCTGAGAAGAAGGAAGGGGGGAAAAAATGAAAGGAATATATAAAAAGAGGAATAACGGGTTGTGTTTATTCCACCCGCTGCTTTTCCCAGCTGTAGGGTTTTGGAATTACTGGCTGCTTGGTTCTTCCAAGCATCCCCCCCAGCGCTGATTCCCACGTGTCCCTCTCCTCCCCCGCTGGCTGCAGGAGGGATAGTCCCAGAGGGAAAAGGCTGATGGTGACAGCAAAAGCAGAGCAGATTTCTGTCGTGGCGTAGGTGTGGGCATGGCACCGATTGGGCAAAGTCCCTGTGGATTTCATGGAGAGAGGGAGCCCCTCTCCCTAATTTGCTTAATGAGCTCAACCCTGTCAAAGGATCCCTGTGCCCGACTCTGGCTGTTAGTCTATGAAACATATAATCACAGCATAGCTTCATTATGTGCAGGTGCTTTATTAAAAGAGCTCTGGGAGGCAGAGGTACAGACCCAAATCTGACTCCGATGTGGTTTTGAAATGTTTTATAGTCTTCTTGTTACATAACTATATGTTAATCATTAAACTTATATTGTTCTATTGTATTCATTGATTTCACCCAAGCATGAATTCTCAAGCCCCCCGAAACATTTTCATTATTCATATGTATGCACAATAATTATGTTCAATTACCAGATAATCATTGCACCTAACAATCCTATCAGTTCTCATGATCTAGTACAGACAGTGTGTTCCCAGGCCTAGCCCCTTTCCACCCTCTCCAAATACTATTCCCATAATTTTAGAAACATTTTAACCCTATGCTATCACTATCATGGTCGCTGCTGTGCAATCACTCATCCTGCTCTTCAGCCCTCCAGCCAGAATTTAACTGGGATCTGGGTGAAACGGTGATTGCATGGTGCCCAGTGGTGTCACCTGATCCCGTGGTGACAGCGGGGCCAATGTCACAATATCCCCACGGTGGGGAGTTGCAGATCCCCAGGGCTTCGGGGGAAGGGGAAGAAGCAGTGGAGAATCATTAAGAATCACAAGATCCTGGATTTCTGTCCCAGCTTGTCCACCCCTAATATTGTCACAGCTGGGAAGGGATCCCATGCCTGCATTGCCCTCCCACGCAGCATCTCCCAGGGAGGTGGATTTAAACACCACCCTCCCAAGAGATCCCTTTTGGAAGGAAAATAACCCAGCCTGGGGTTTTCTTCTAGCTTGCTTCAGTTCAAAGGGAGCTGTTTTCCCTGGACCTAAGTGCTGGCAAATTTAATTGGTACTGCATGTCTTGGAAATGATCCCAAGGACTTATCCTGAGGATAAAACTGTTGGAAGTGATGCGGGGGAGCTGCTTCCAAGGGTGCAAGCAGGGAGGAAAGCACCGAGGCTCCTGTTTGGGTTTTCAGGGGATTCCAGGGAAGCAGTGTCCTTCCTGGGAAGCGATGAATTGTTGAAGCTTGCATGAGAAACCCACTGGGAAGGCTCAGTGAGAGGTGCAGCCTCAGTTGTGCTGTTCTGGGGTCAGCTGGGGGGCTCTGATACCCCCCAGCAAAGCTGCAGCAGCACCACTGGCTCGCTCCCTTATCTGCCCCACAAGTCTCCCCCCATATCTGCTCTGTTTCCTCTGATGTTGATGTGGCTTTTATCTTATCTCCACGTGCTCTTCCTCCATTTCCTCCTTGGCTTCTCTGCTTACACTGCTGCAAAAGGAAAAGAAAAACCACCAAAAATGGAGGAGATGCTACTGCAGGGAGTCCATCCCTGGGCTTGGGGTTGCTGGGCCATGCTGGGTGACAGAGGGTGACATTTGGCCATGCTGGGAGGGTGCTGAGTGATGCTCAGGTTTGTCCTGGGGCTGCTTGGGTGATGTGCAGGATGCTCAGGTGATGCTGGGGGATCCTGGTTGATGGTCCAGTGGTGCTCTTGGGGCTCAGGTGGTGGTCAGGTGTCTCAGTGGGATGCTCAGGAGATGCTGGGTGATGCCAGGTGATGCTCAGAGAACACTTGGGGTTCTCAGGGATGCAGGACTGTGCTGGGACAGGCTGCCAGCTCCACCTGCTGGCACTCACCGCCTGTCAGTGCGGGCCGGGCGCCCACCCCACAGCAGCCCCAAATCCCCTGAGGGAGAGGCTGAGCTGTTGCCTGGGGGTAAAAACCTCAAATGACTTTACAGGGTGAAGCCGGGGATGGGAATTTTGGGCACTCTGTGTCTGTGTCTGCGGGCTTCTCACCTGAGCTGACCCAGCTTTGATCCCTGCTGCCTGCAACAGACGCTCTTTGAGCTTTGGAACTAAAGCAGCCAGAGCTTTCCAGGGCTTTTCCACGGAGGCGGATGGAGAAATGCCCCGCCAGCCTCCCCAGGACTCCCACCACTGGCAGGGAGGGTCAGATCCTGTGGACAGGGGAGATTGCTGCACAATTAAAGCCCTCAGGACTGGTGAGGCAGTAGAAAGTGTACAAAAGAGTGGATCTCCAATTAATGCACACACAGTTATTGGACCTGCAGTGACATTCCCCTGTGGAAATGGACTCAGATGTGCGGAGATTCCCTGTCTTGATCCGAGACCTGTCTGATGCACTAAAAGTTTGTGCTAAGATTATCAGTTTATTTATAGTTGTTTTATTTGTGTTTTCATAAAAAGTAACTCATTTGGAGACCAAATATTAGTCAAATAACTATTATGCATTGTTAGTTTCAATTTTGCGAAGTTTATTTTGTCTTTTTACTTGGAAAAAAAATGATGCGGGAAAAGCTTTTTATTGTACAGAAGTATAATTTTGTTCCAGCCAAACTTAGCCTGGGAGTTAGTGCAAGGATTTATGCATATTTGGAACAAAAAAGGTATGTACTTACTTTCCATGTTCTGCCTCGGAAGGCTTGAAATTTACTTTGATAAGGCTGCATTTTTCAGAGATATTAACAGGAGAACTGAGTAATCATCCAGAGTAAAACTCCCTGCCCCTGGACATTACATCATCCAGAGTAAAACTCCCTGCCCCAGGGGAGGTACCTGGGCGTTCCCACCGAGCCTGATCATTACATTAACCCTTGGAACGTTGTGTTTCCTACGCTTTCCTCACCTCAGGTAGGTCATCACAGTGGAATTGCAACCTCCCAGTCTTGTTGGAACATCCATGCATGATGGGATCTTTCTACTCTTACCCTTTCCTTCCCTTTGTTTTCCTTAGGCATTTTTTGAAATGTTATTGTTATGCTTTTATATTGCTGTATTAAAGTAAATAATAACCCAAACTGCTCCACTGCAACCAAATTGTTCTGAAATAAACCCCATATTTGTATATATAGTATATATTTATAAACACTGGTTATTCAGCATTGTTTCACTCTAATCAGCCCCAAAGGATCAATTAACAAGAACCTGGGTTACCCTCATGTCGCAGTCGAGACGGACGCATGTCATGACATTCGAGGTTTTTGCAGCAACAGCAAATTCTTATTTTGTGTAGTTCCCTTTATATAGTTTGAGAAAGCCCACACGGCTGGTCCTGATTGGCTGGATTTAGTTACCACCCGACTTACTGGGCAATAGCTGTCCATGTCCCTAACGGCCTAGACTGGTCGAGTTATAATTAAAGTTATCTATAACTGCGTGGCCTCATGACCAGCTGTTAACCACCACAGTTTCCCCTTTCTGTTTTTAAATACAAAGGCAATGTTTGTCATTTCCTGCAGGGTCCTTTGCAGACAGGATGACAAACATGGCACGATGTCCAAAATAATTATGATGACATAAATAATAAGCCTAGGTCGCATGAGGCTCTTCGTCCAACTTGACAAGTCCAGCCTTACCAGTTGTTGCGTATTCCACATACCCTGAAAAATAATTTTACAAGCATGTCCAGGAGCCATCAAGCACAGCTTTTCAGGGTGGTATGCTGCACACTATTCGCATCCATAACCCAATTACGCAAACCAGGAAAATTGCATTTAACTTGCTTACAAACTGTTAAACTTTAAAAACTGTAATGACTCTGCTTTTGACACGTCCCCAGTGGGTTCGACTTTCGGGGACAGTTTGCTTTCATGTGACCTTGTTGCCCACAACTATAAGACTGGTGTGTTAAGAGCAGCTGCAAAAGAATCTGTCTTAGGTTCCAGTGCAAGGTGTAACTAAATATATGTCTTTTATTACCATCTGTTAAAACCAGGCGGGGCAGTGTTCTTTATCTCTTCCACCACCCATCCTCCCTTCAGGAGATATCTCCTGTTAATGGGCCATTGAGTCTCACTGCATGACTGATAAAATTACATCATTCCATTGTGAGATCCTTTGCTCAGGGGGAGGAGCCAAGCATTCCTACCTAGATAAAAGCTGAGATTTGAAACACCACAGGCAGCTTTTTCCCACTGGATTCCCAGAGGAAGACCAGGCCCATCTACACCACCACTGGACCTTCAGAGGAAAACTCCACCCTTCTACAGGATCACTGCTCCAGCAGAACCACATCTGTCACTGCAGGAGGAGCAGCCACCACTTAATGGGACTGCTACCCACACCTTTACCAACAGGGTGTCAGGTTGTATTCTGACTCTGTCAGTGATTTTTTTTTACTACTGGATTTTATTTTAATTTTCCTATTAAGTTGTAGGGTTTTTTTATTTATACACACTAGTAAAGAACTGTTATTCCTTTTCTCATATCTTTGCCTGAGATTTCAAACCCTTCATTTCAAAATTATAATAATTCGGAGGGAGGGGGTTACATTTTCCATTTCAAGGGAGGGTCCTGCCTTCCTTAGCAGACACCTGTCTTTCAAGCCAAGACAGAATCAGCTAACAAAGCCATACTATATGATTCAGTCCCAATTTTAGCACATGCATCAGTTAGTTCGTTTAAGGATGGATTTTCTTTTGGTAACAAATCTGTAGCCCTTTTGCAGTCCTCATCTGCATTATCCTGTGCCAATGTAATATGAATTGATTTCTTACATCATTATTTATTATTTGCTTTTCCGTGGCATCCTGGAGCTTATGAATTGTATGTACGGTTCCTTGGGGCCCCGTTTGATCGTGGGATATGTCTGGGTTGGTGTTGCCATGTCTGCATCCTTCAACAGGGCTTGTATCCCTAAGTCTTTTGCCTGTACCAATAATTAAGGATGCCAGTGTGCCTGTAACTGAGGATTGTCAACAGAGAGCAGTCCCATAAGCTGAGAAACCCCAGCCCCAAAATGTGGATCTTGCTGCAGTACCTCTAAATTGTGCAGCCCTTGATCCTCTACATATCACCACCAGGTGGACTCGAACATGATATATTGAACTGGAGTACAAAGTAGCTTCTCCATCTGTTTAATATCAGAAAGTGTCATCGGCAGTAAGAAACAGTAACATGCTTGCTACTGCTGGAGACCACAGTGCGTGTTTGGCGGCTGGCTGGCGCAGTTCAGAGAGGACCTGCCATTTGAGGGAAACCTGTCGGGTGTGGTCCAGTCACATCTCAGCACCAGGAAAGCTCCAATTGTCCCACCCATAGGCTGTGAGCCACCCAATGACAGTGGGGGCGTGGGCACTGAGGTATTTCCTGCACCTTCGACATCCTCATCTGCAACAGCAATCAGCTTTACCTGCCTCCAGAAGCTGCTTGGATTGTAGGTAGAGATGGCGACCGATACTGGCAGTGCGGTGGAAGTGTCCTCCGTGGGTTGGCAAGAGTGTGATAGCTTGGGATCTCCCCGTTAGAATGTTGAGTTTAATAATGAAAAGCGTCCCTCAGGCTTCTCAAGCCCTGGCTGTGTGTGCAGCAGGGCACGATGTCCCTCAGTCTCGGGTGCCAGCAACGTCTCACCTACGCTTCCAGCACTGGGCGCTGCTTGACCTGTGGGCTCCGCTTGTGCGCTGACGCCTTTGGTGACATCCGTGGG
The DNA here is from genome assembly GCA_013399835.1 of Leptocoma aspasia. Classification (NCBI taxonomy): domain Eukaryota; kingdom Metazoa; phylum Chordata; class Aves; order Passeriformes; family Nectariniidae; genus Leptocoma; species Leptocoma aspasia. The sequence continues at coordinate 384,974 of VXAX01005240.1, read as the reverse complement.
TGTGCCAGGTGGTGGCTGGGCTGTCCACTCAGCTGCAGGCAGGATTAATGGTGACACGGAGCGTGGAGCACAGCGCATTAAGGGTGACACAGAGCGTGGAGCACAGCGATAGCTCCGGCGGCCACGACGCAGGCGGGCTCAGGTGCTGCGCAAATGCATCTGTTGCCGTGGTGGTGAAGGAGGTCCGGCAGTGTGGTGGGACAGTGCTGCAGGGACAGGGGGCTCTGGTAAGTGCCATTCCCCCGTTGGTTTCTTGCCCGTCCTCTCTGCCCGCACACCTGAGGTGGCATTCACAGGGGCTTCTCCCCGCCCTCCATCCTTATGGGACGATCCAGCGAGCGGTGCCCACGGCGCCTCAGCTGTGGCTTTTGCGCTCCACTTGGCTTTTATCTGTTTTAAAGTGTCCAGTACCAAACTCCAGGTTGTTAAAAGGTCTTTAGCTGTTTTGTTACCCTGTGAGGCTGAGTCAAATATCAGCCAGCTGCAAGAGACGGCCTGAAGATCCCTCATCTGCCTCATGGTTATTGCCAAAGACAGCGACTGAAACTCTGAAAACTTCAAAAGGACTTTGCACAGGAGTCCTGGCCTGGCTGAAGTGGGATGTTTGCCAAGTGTTGCCTGCTGGTGAAGGAGGTTCACCACTGGAACTGGTACACTTTCCTGAGGACAATGAGTGCAGGTCACGGTGGACTGCGCCGTTCTTGCTGTCAAAGCGGGCAAGGACTGCTGAAGTGAAAAGGAATTACCTGTCCTGTACACACCTGTCCTGTTCCCGTTTCCCGGAGCAACGGGCCTCATAACAATGGTTGTAGATTTCCCCACCTCTTGGCCAGTTCCCCTCGCTTTTGAAAAGGACTATAAAGGGACTTTCTACTAAATTAACTGAGATTGAGATCTCCCCACGGAAAGAAAACGAATCTATTGGCAGAGGACCAGGAGGACTTAGTCTCATCCCTTGGTAGCTATTCCCCCTCCCCCCGCCCCCTTTATTCCTCTCTACCCTTTTACATTGTTTTACTTTGTTTTCTTTCTCTCTCTCTCTCTCTCTCTCCCCTCTATCGCATAATCATGTTGTAGGCACTCAATAAAGGTGCACTGTTTTGATTAAAACTGAAATCCCTTGTGTCTTTTGCACTCTGAGATCAATAAATGAACCATCATGACTCCCGCTTGTGTTAGCAGAGCGTGACACCAGCCCACTCCCATGTTTGTACATTGAAAGCAGCTTCCGCAGTTGTGTCCGGTCCATGGCTCTTACACCACAACAGGAAGGCTTGTAGAGCCTGTTCATCATATTTTATCCCCACCTGCATAAAAAGAGAGTCCATACTTGTACAACAGACTTTTCCTCCAATGAGACTTGCGTCCCCATGTTCCCAGTGAACACTTTTTATATACAATGGTCTGGACTCCCTGCAGCTCTCCTCACTGCTGGCACCCTGCTGGTGGCCTCTCCGCTGGGCTCCGTCTCCCTGCTCTCCCCTTGGCAGGCTGCTGCCGATCACGTCGGATATCACTTCTTGCAGTCAAGATGGACACACGACATGACACTCGAGGTTCATGTGGCAACAGCAAATTTTTATTGCGTGCGGTTCCCTTTATATAGATTGAGGAAGCCCGCACGGCTGGTCCTGATTGGCTGGATTTAGTTGCCACCCGGCTTACTGGCCAATAGCTGTCTGGGTCCCCAGCGGCCTAGACTGGTTCCCTAACGGCCTAGACTGGTCGAGTTATAATTAAAGTTATCTATAACTGCGAGGCCTCCAGACCAGATGTTAACCACCACACCCTCAGCCTGTGGGGTGGGTTGTAACCTTCTGTCACCCTGTGCCACCACAGGCTGCTCGCTGTGGGACTTTGCTCATGGCTTATTCTCTATTTTCCAGGAAGGCCAGCCCACCTCTCTCGTGGGGACACCGGCACCAACGTATAAATGGCCTCAAAACGGTACTCGCAGCCTGTGGACCCCGTGATTTTCAACAAGCTACCTCGTCTGCAGCCTGCCGCCGGCTTCCTGCCCAGCAAAATCCCAGGCACATCCAGCCCCGTGCCCCACCCTGGCTCTGAAAACCATTTCAACTACAAGGGCTCCTACTTTGCCTGCCCGCTGCAGAGCCCCGAGGGCCCCGAGCAGCCCCTGGCTGGCTGGAGCCCCACGCCCGCCTGCCTGCACTACGGCCCTGGTGCCCTGAGCCAGCCCGTGCCAGCCGAGGGGCCACTGCTGGGCTTCCTGCTGTACCCACCAGAGAGCCCGGCCACCAGGCTGCAGTCCCCGGATGCCCAGAAGAGCAAGGACAACCTAAGCCAGGAGCAGCTGATGGCCAGGAAGAAGTTGGACAGCCCCAGGTGCCCCTTTCCGGTGAAGAAGCCGGTGGTGGTGAAGAAGGCAGCCCCTCTAGCAGTCCCCAAGCCAGTGTACGGAGCCCCTGCCTCCTTCCTGGCTCCCAGGATGGCTCTGCTACTGGGAACACAAGCAGAGAGCCTGCAGCAGCGACCAGAGGAGGCAAACTGGGCCCTGCCCCCTGCCACACACCCTCTGCACCCCAGTAAGCCCCACAAGAGAGGTCCCTGCTCTGACCACAGCCTTCCACCACTGCCCTCCAGCCTGGCCCTGCCTTCCAGAGAGCAGCTAGGCTCCCCCACCGCCTTACCCCAGTACTGCATCACCTTTGATAAGTATGGGCCACCTCCCAGCACCCCGTTCCTGGAAACAACTTGTCCCTCTGCCCAGAGCCAGAAGAAGGTGCCAGAGGTCCCCAGCCTCAGCCTGGATCCCTGGCCCAAGCTCCAGCCACCTGACACCAGCCCAGTGATCCAGGAGAGGTCAGCAATGTGCTTCCCACCCCCCCCCTACCCACTGTCACCCTACAGGGCTGGCCCCCTCTACCACCCCCCAGCTCCCACTGTGGGGGAGCCCAGTGCCCTGCCCGGCTTTGGCTACATGGGAAGCAGGGAGCCCTTTCCCAGCACCTACCTCAAGCCCCAAGCCCCCAGGAGTTACTTTCCCAGCCCCTTGGAGCCCTACGTGCCAAGGACAGCAGGTGCCAGGCTGGGGGTGGCACTGAGGGATGCTGAGCCAGCCAGGGATGCTGAGCTGCCCAGGAACACCGGGTACCCAGGGTTTGCCATCAGCCCGGGCGATGCATCCGTGTTCCACGCCACCTTTCCCGGCACGGAGCCGGGCTGTGAGCAGCACGGGGTGGACAGTCCACAGTGGCGAGCAGCACCGAGGCACAGCAGCGCTTTCCAGCCTGTCTGCACCCCAGAGAAGCTTTCTGGGGGCTCCGGTGGGCTCACTGAGACATTTCCTGAGAGAGGAGGGAGCTGGGAGGAACCCAGGCAGAGGGAGGAAGAGCACCTGTATCCAGGGAGGAGGAACAGCAGCCCGGCCCCTCAGGACACCCCCCGTGGGAGACCAGGGGAAGGAAATGCCTGCAAGGTCAACAGTACAGCCCAGGAGGTCATCCACCCTTCTCCATCTGTGACCCCCACCAAGGGGCTGGAAGACCTGAGGGACACCAAGGCTTTGTCATCCTCCCCACCGATGCCTGTGATCCACAACGTCTTCAGCCTGGCACCTTACCAGGAGTACCTGGAGAGGGCCAAGGGCGCAGACCCCATCCTGTTCTGCAGGAAGCATCTGTGGGAGGACTCCTCACCCCAAAACATGGGTGGCAGCCAGGAGCCTGCTGCCCTCAGAGATGTCTCGGTGCTGTCCAGCCTGAGGTCGGGCAGTGACGCAGTGCAGAACGAAGGAGAAAGCTGTTACAGGAGCATCCCTAAAAAGCCAAAGACTGTGCCCCAAGAGCTGGAGTCTCAGCAGGGAAGCCCTGACGGGGTGGGCACTGAGAAGCCGCCCCCTGAGCACATGGTGCTGGACCTTAGCTTCAAGAAGAGACTGGTAGGAGCTGGGGACACCCAGAGACCCTCTGGGTGTGTGGAGGGAACACTGGACCGAGAGGATGAGGAGGAGAAAGAGGCTGCAGGAGGGAAGGTAGGGCTGGGAGAGGGTGCGCAGTCCCAGATGCCTGAGGTGGACTCTGGGGACAGGAGCAGCTTCCAGAGCTCAGCCACCTTCATGTTCCAAAAATACAAGATGCTGCCCTCCCTCCCACCCAGCACTGAGCCCCCCCGGCAGGATGGGAGCCTCCACAGCCTCCAGCCCAGCCCCCCCAGCAGCACCCCCACGCCAGCTCACCCAGCCTCCTCTCCATCCAGCAGCCCCCCGTTGCCACTGCCTGGCCCCCAGCTCAGCATCATCCTTGGCCCAAACCCTCCCCAGTCCCTGCTTCCCAACGCCTCCTCCGCTCCAGAGGAGGAGAAGGTCTCGGTGGTGAGGCAGGTTGGTGGTTTCCCCACACAGACCCCCTTGGGGCAGCACTTCACCACCCTGCACACCTTGCTCTGTGACACGATTTCGGACTCGGTGTCCCGCTCCTCCCCGGAGCTCCTGCGGCAGTGGCTGGAGGAGGCTGAGCCGGCAGAAGAGCTGGGAGAGATGCCCAAATCCCTGCCCAAGCCCAAAAATGGCTCCAAGGCTCCCAATCCTCAGAAGCCCAGCAATGGCAAGGAGATCTGGCTGGCTTTCCAGGACGTGTCTGTGCTCCTCACCAAACTCCTCTCCCAGCTGAAGACCTTCATGTCTGCTTGCCCTTTCCCCCACGTCGTCCGGGCGGGAGCCATCTTCATCCCCATCCACGTGGTGAAGGAGAAGCTCTTCCCAAAGCTGCCTGGGAGCTTTGTGGACCAAGTGCTGCAGAAGCACAAGGTGGAGCTGCGTCCCACCACCCTCTCAGAGGAGAAGCACCTGAGGGACCTGGAGCTGAAGAGCTGCACCTCCCGCATGCTGAAGCTCCTGGCACTCAAGCAGCTTCCCGAAATCTACCCCGACCTGCTCAACCTCCACTGGCACAACTCCATCCGGCAGCAGCTCGGTGGGTAGCCCGGCATCTCCTGGGGATGGGTCCCTGGGGCTCTCCCAGGGATGTTCCAGCTGCACCTGCCCTCCAGGTACTGCTGTTCTTGGGCAGCATCCAAAGGTGCCTCAGCATCCCTGTCCTACCGAGGGTTCTGCCCAGCTTTTCCTCTGTGGGTTGTGGAGGGGGAAAGGTTGAGCTGGAATGAAGAAAACTCATCCTGGGGGTATCAAGGAGGCTTCAGTCAGTTCCAGGCCACCTCTGCCCACCCAAGGGCACCGTGTCGGACCTGCCACCCATGGCTGTCCCATCCAGCTGGTGACTTCACTGCTGTGTCCAGATAACCTTTTGTTGCTGCTCATGGCCATTACCTGTCGCTATTGAGCTAGGAAAACGACACAGAACTCCACGCTACAGAAGGTGAAAAGCAAAAAGGGAAGTTTTTTTAAAAAGTCGTGCCTTTTATAGCATGCTGCGCTAAGGTAAGACCTGATTGGTCTTATGCAAAAACTTCTGACTCCATTGGTAAATTTAGAATACACACAGTCCAAGGACAAGTGTCTCAAAACACTTAGCTAGAGAAAGAGATAACAACAATTGCTTATAATGCCTTTCCTCAGACCTAGACTAAATTTCTCTCCATTCCTTTCTCCAGCTGGCTGAGAATATCCATAATTACCAGCAACTTTATTTCTTCCAGGTTCAAGCTCAGAGACTGGCCAGCAGCCTTCCAAGTAAGTAACTCCTCCTTCACATGGGTTTATAGGAATTTGTGGGATTTGTTTGTCATTTTGTGGAGGTGTATGTGTGTGGATTTCATCTGGTGATGAGCAGCTGGAGCTGGCTGGGGAGGCTCTGCTCCCTGGGCCGGGCTGGAGCAGGGAATATTCGGGATGTGGAGTTGTGCCCTTCCTAACCACTCTTTCCTCTCCCAGGTAGCCCTGGCACAGAGGCACTGAAAGCTGATGGCAAAGCGACAGCCACGGACAGATCAAGGGAAAGGAGACACTGAGGAATGTGCCGAGGGCAGCAGCCAGATGATGACGGGAATGGGAAGGTCCCAAGTCCCCAGAGCCGTGGATGCCGAGACCACCAGCAGCCCTGCAGGCAGGTGCTCAGCTCCCACCAGCATCAGGATCCTCCAGGATGCTGATACCTTGCCAGGGCCCCTCTGGGGACACTGCTCAGGGCAGAGAACAGCTCAGTGGTGCTCCAGGGACACACAGAGGGATGCTGGCGGGTTATCCGGCTCCGTGGGCATGGGCTCAAGCCCCTCACGGCAGCTGGAGCTGCTTTTCTTTGAATGGATCATCTTTTAGTGCATCTCTTTCCTCCATCCCTGATTGCCCTGGTGGGCTGAGAGGGAATGGCTGGAGTTCCAGTGGGGCTGGAGCAAGAGGAGCATGGAAATGGCCACAGCACCATCCCCAGCCTTGGAAAAAGGGACTGCAGGGATGACATCCCACCTCTTCCTCTCTCCTCTGAATCCCCCTCTCCTGTTTTATCCGTGATATTCCCAATAAACATCCCCTTCCTCTCGGATTTTCACCTTTGAAGTGCCACAAAGACCTGGCACAACAGCAAGGGCAAGGGAAATGTCACCTCCATAGTCCTAGGACTAAGTATTTTTTGTTATAAATGAAGACATTTTACAAATGTTCTGGATTTACCTTTATAAGGAGCTGCTGCCTTCAGGTCATGTGTTTTGGGTTTTTTTTTTTTCTTTAAATACAGTAATTTATATGCATCTTTTTATTTAAACTAAAAGGCTACAAGAAAGATTTAAATACTCTTAAAGAAAAGAAAACCAAATCACTTTATATCCCAGATCCTGTCCCAAAGGAGAACGTTGGAGATGCACATTTAGGGACCACCTTGGTGGAGACTAAAGGGGCGGAGAGGGGCGTGATGCTGCCAGGCCTTGGAAGGAGGGATCCTTTCATTCCAAAGGGTTATGGGCATCCCAGGAGGGATGTGGGCATCCCAGGACTAATGGACATCCCTTCACCCTGGGGGGCTGCAGCAGGGTACACAGCAGAGGCCTTAAAAACTCATTGCTCAGGTGTTCTTCAAGCTGCTGCAGGGCACGGAGGAACAAAACAAGGGTTATTCAAATTTTTCATTTCACTACAGGGAATATTTATTTTAAACAAAGAAAACAGAGCAGGGGGGAAATTACCCTAACCAAACTCTACTTACTTTAGCCAAAAGGTGTGTTTGCTGCTGGGGGATTTCTGTGGGTGCCTTCCTGGTTTTTCGTGAGGATGGGGTGGCTGTGGATGGGATGCTGCTGTTTCCCTCACCTCTCCCCCACCACTCCATGCCTGTGCACAGTGGTTCAGAAAGCAGTGTTTGTTAATAATGTTGTTTTTATACATACATAAGGTTCCAGGGAAGAAAGTTCCTTCCCTTTATTTAATTTTTTTTGTAAGAATATGAAGAGTTGCCTCACCTGGTTTAAAAGTTTGGCTTGTTTCCAGACATGCCCTGCTTGTGTCTCTGCTTCCCAGTGTGGGCACAACGGGACCTTCCTGGGGTTGGAGGGTCCCCAAATCCCCCACACGATGCACTTGCCCTCTTCTCTCTGCAACAAGCCACCAGTGCTGTGCCCAGCCCCTCTGTCCCATCACTGGAGGCTGGATCCAGTGTCCAGGATGCCATCACAGCAGCACATCCCAGCCTCCACAAGCCCCCCAGGTGACAGCCTGGGAAGAGGGTGCTGGTGGATGTCTGAGCATCAGAAACTGGGCAGGGGAGTGTGGGGTGTTCAGGGATGCAGCCTGGGCTGACCCAGTGGGGACCCCTGAGCCCCTCCCCCTTGTCAGCCTCCATCAGGCACAGAATCTGCCCAATCCCAAAGGCCAGGTGCTGCAATCCACATTTGTCAGCCCCAATTAGTGGAGCCCAGCAGGTGAACATTGCCACAACCTCACAAACAGGGTGTTTTGGGGAGCATCAGCAGGGTTTGGGGATCATCCTGCCTGGAGGGGCAGGCCCACCCCCTCCTCCTGCTGCCAAGGGCTCCATGAGGAGCAGAGGGAAGCTGAGACCCCTCCAGCTTCACCTGGGGGAGTGCAGATGAGTTTGTGTGTTAATTGGGAGCAGCTGGAATGGAGCCACATCCTGCCCCTGGGAAACCAGATAAAAGCCAGAGCTTGGCTGGGCCTTGGTGCTTTCTTCTGCTGGGGTGCTGCCAGGTGAGGGGTGCTGGTGGGCCTGGCCCGCCTTGGGGAGGCTTCTGGGGACAAGGTGGGTGTTTGGGGCAGGGAGTGAGGTAATGTCTGAGCCCAGTGCTGCTCACAACCCTGTGCTGTACTGGGAGCTTCCCAGGAGGGGCTGAGGCTTGGCACAGGCTTTCCTGAGCTGGGAGGCTGCTGGGGAGAAGGAAGGTGTTTCAATAAGGAGCTCTGGAGATGGGAAGCTTGGGAATGGGCCGGGCATTGGGATGTGGGAGCTGCAGAGACCCAGCCTAAATCTGCTGCTGTCCCTCTCCACAGCTGGGCTCTCCCCATGGCCTCTCCCAAGATGAGCCGAGGGCTTGGACCACCAGAGCCCCCGGACGCTGCTGCTGCCCTGCAGCCAGGAACGATGCTCTGTGCTGAGAGGGAAGGGGCTGCGGGCACAGCCCCGTGTCCTGCTGCCCGTGTGGCTGTCCCTGCCAGCAGGCTGTGCTGCAGAGCCTTCCTGCTGCTGGCCCTGTGTGTGTGTGCCACCGCTGTCCCCTGCGGCCTGGGCGCTCTGGCTGCTGTCACCTGGCGTCCCCTGGGCTCCTCATCCTCCCAGCAAGGGGTGGGTGACAGTCTGGTGACAGCATGTGGGGACCTTCTCACCTCGGGCTGCTTCCCAGGGGTCCAAGGAGTTGTGGCGCCTGGATCAGGTGCTGGGGGACGGAGCCTGGGGACACGCACTGCGGCCACAGGGACACCTCGGACCTCCCTGCAGTGGCAGCCTGGATCTGGGGATAGGGAACGGCTCAGGCTGGGCACAGCAATGCCTGTGACGCTGTCCCCCACACAGTGGCCTGGCAAAAGGGTGCCTGCTCCCTCAGCTCAGCTCTTCCAGACTGAGGGTCTCCCCAGTCCTGGCTCTCAGTGTCACCTTGCTCGGGGACCAGGCACACAGGATGCCACACAGATGCCAGCAGTGACTTCAGCTGGCAGCAGGCAGAGGTGGCTCTACAGCAGCTCGCCATTTCACGGCAGGCGGTCGTGGTCTCGGTGGTCTTGGGTGAAGTGGCAGGGCACAGAGAAAAGGCAGGGCAGCCTGTCGCAGCTCTAAGGGCTGGTGCAGAGGACACGGAGAAGAGGCAGGACCTGGGGTGGCTGCAGGAGCACCGTTTAATTCAGCTCGGGAGCGCAGGGTGTCTCCGTCGCTTTGTTCAGCGACGGTGCGCTCTACCGGCATCATGTCCCGGTGTGGGCCAGCTCCGTGGCTCCACACGACGGCGGGACAATTGGCTGGCATATCGTCCCTGCTGGGGGCAATGGCATGGTCCCGAGCAGCTGCAGGATGCTCTGCGGACAGGTCACACCCTCCCGGGGAGGCTCCGTGGCTCCGCACGGTGGCTGGTCCGCCTGTTCTCCTTCCCAACTCACCCAGTGCTGTCCCCTCCACCACCCTCGTGTCTCTCTCGCTCTCTAACAGTTTTATCAGGTCCAGGATGAGCCTCCAGGATTTGATGACATTGATGGCACTTTACATCAGCTATGGCAGCTGCTGCAAGTATATATCTGCCAACCCGATCCCACGTTTTTAAATCCAAAGCGGCCCCTTCGGACACGTCCAGTCTGTGGCTCCCGCACCACTTTATTAAGGCTAGTAAAGCCTGTTTATCATGTTTAATTCCTCTTTTTGTTAAAATAAAAGTCCATACCTGAAGTGTACGGTCTTCTGGCACAGACACCCACGCTCCCATCTCTCCCAGCAGTGTCTGTAAATCACAAAAGTGTTTGGATCCACGCGGCTTTCCCTGCCATTCCTTGCCACACTCTCCACTGCCTGCAGTGCACTCCGCTTTCCGCAGTGTTCTCTACCCGCAGCTCTGTCTTGGCTTGAAATACAAGTGTCTTCTTACAGAAGGCAGGAGCCTCCCTTGGAATGAAAAATGTAAACTCCCTCCCCCCGAATTATTATAAGTTTGAATTTAAGGGGCTCCCCATCACAGAGATGAGAATAGGAATAATAGTTCCTTAATAGGAAAATTAAAATAAAATGCAGTAGTAAAAAAACACTGACAGAGTCAGAATACAATCTGACACCCTGTTGGTTGGGGTATTGGTAGCAGTCCAATTAAATGGTGGCTGCTCCTCCTGCCATGACAGATGTGGTTCTGCTGAAGCAGTGATCCTGTAGAAGGCTGGAGTTTTCTGCTGAAGGTCCAGAAAAGTCTGGTCTTCCTCGGGGAATCCAGTGGAAAAGGCTGACTGTGGTGTTCCAAATCTCAGGTTATATCCAGGTTTGGCTCATCACCCTGAATGCAGCATCTTCCAGTGGGATGGTGTAATTTTATCAGTCATGCAGTGAGACTCAATGGCCCATAAACAGAAGATATCTCCCTGGAGGGAGGATGGGTGGTGGAAGAGATAAAGAACACTGCCCCACCTGGTTTTAACTGATGGTGGTAGAATACATACTTTTGGTTACATCTTGCATGCAACCTAAGAAAGGATCTCTGCTGCCCATGGCTTTCTCTTCTGCCCACAGCTCTCTCTGCTGCCTTCAGTCTTTCTGCTGCCCACAGCTTCTCGCAGCCCTACCGGCCGCCTGGCAGCAATCTCCGCTGCCCCTGGCTCCCCGCAATACCGCAGCAGCTTGTTGTCCTCACACGGGGCACCAATTGTCGCTTGGGAGTTTGTTGCACTAACACACAACACGACTCGCAGAGACACAGCACAGTCACAGCCGAGACAACGTGAGGAAGAAGAAACTTTTATTTTGATTTTCATATTATATAGAGTTTTGGGAACGACCATCGATTGGAAGGTGAAGTTACCACCTCTCCAGCCACACTGGTCAATGACAAAGTCCATCAAACCTTTCTCCTCCCAGGAGAAAGAATGAAAAAGACAGTGAGAAAAATGTGTATGTTTACAAAAAGCAGTGTGAGAAACTCTATCACAAGAATGAAAACATCAGAAGGCTGAAAATCAGAGCGACAGGTGTTGGGAGACAGGAATGCAACAAGCTCACACCGTGGTCATGCAGCAACAGCCAAGGGGTTTTTTTTAATAGGGGTTTCAAATTCCCCGTTCATACAAAAGTGATTGCCTAAAGATCTTAACCCGGCCCAGCTCACTGGCCAATGATAGGAGTGCATCCATGATTCAAAGGCTGAGGTCCCCTGTTTGAACTTAAATCCAACCTATCATTAGTACACCTGGGGACTCGTTTACTTCTGTCTTCTAACAAGCTAGGCTGGCTGAGTTGATGTCTGTTAGGCCAAATTATCTGTGCAGCTTTAGAGCAGCTATAGCTGTCACACCCCTGTACCCAAGGAGGAGGAACAGCAGCCCGGCCCCTCAGGTCCTCCAGAAATCCAAGTCCCAAACTGCACAGATGCTGAGCGCAGCAGCTCCATGTGGAACTCGTAAACTGCGGGACTGGGTGGCTGGACAGTATTTTTGTAGCAAAGCTTCTTTCTGGCCCCGGCAGCTCCACCATGGCTGGGCCCCTTGGTCGGCGGTCTGCCGCAGAACTTGCAGACTCCAAAACAGAAGAGGAAAGCCACAGACGCTTTGTGTCTTTCTAGCGTTTTCTACATTTGTCTTTCGGTATTTTCCCCCCTTATGGTGTGCAGTTTTTAGGGTTTGGTTTTTATTGCCTTTCCCCCTCCTCTTTTCCAGCTGCAAGTGTTTTGGGGGGGGAACAGAGCTGCAGCAGTGCAGGACAGGGCTGCGATGGGTCTGTATGGCTTCCATTGCCACCACTGCCCAATCAATCCAGGGTTAAGAACCTAATCCTTATGGAAGTGATACAGTATGGCAGGCTTTGTTCATGGCTGCAGGATGGTGCCGTGGAGTTTTCCCTTCCCTAGCTGGCTGCAGTGACAGCGCAGGGCAGCTCAGTCCCCCCCACTTCTGGGGGTCATGCCTGCCCGTCACTTGGGTCTGGCTGATCTACGTTTAATTGCTGTTCATCTAAGAGACCTGTTGTACATATGGGGTGGTGCAGTGGGCCTCCCACCATTCTGCCCCGGTGCGGCTTGGCCACTGCAGCTCTGCTTTTTGTTTGGTTTTTTGGTTTCTGTTTGTTTTTTTTTTTTTTTTGGGGGTTTTTTTTTTTGGTTTTTTCGGTTTTTTTTTTTTTGGAAGGAGTCTTTATTTTATTAAATGTAAAGAAAATAAAGATTACTGAGAAACCATGAATGAATACTTGTTTTAAAACAGAAGCCGGCTGTTTCCCCTCCCTTGTTCAAATAAACGGTATAGCCACACTAAAACACTGAATCATTAACACCTCAGCATTTGTTACAGCATGAGATGATTATATACAGCAGGAAAGCTTTTAACAGATCAAGTCAAAGCTTTAGCTACCTACAAAAACTGAAGCTGTAGGAAGGGGGCTACATTCTTACTCTCAGATGCTGGGCAATGGGAAATCGGCAAAGTCAGAGAACTTGCTAAAGAATCACTAATTCCCTTATGAAATGTTTCAAAGTGGTCTCCATGTCTTCTCTCTCCTCGGGTAGCTGTCCTACGTAGAAGAATTAGCGTGTGTATACACACTAGAGTTGTGAACTGCTGTGTTACAAAACCATCCTCCTGTATGCCCAATATTAAAAATCCTTTTGCACTAAGTCCAAGTTTGCAGTTCATTTTCCTGCCTCTCAAGGAGCAGATTCAGTCCTTCCTCCTCTTTTTTCTCTGATGCTCATGTTCCTTAGGGCAGCTGCTGTCTGATGGCCATTCAGAAGCACCGTGTTGCTTAGCTTCTTCCAGAAACTTGTCCAAACCAAATGGATCCTCCTCAAATTGAACTGGTCCATCTCTGCCTCTGGTGTTACGATCCAAGTTAGAAAACTCTTTGTCAGGAACAAACCTGTTGGTCTTTATTCGAGCCTCTAGATCATCACCATACATGTCCTTATCCATATTTTTACTTGGCCTGTAGATGTTTTGGGCCATATCCTTGCCACTTCTCCAAGGCTGGTCATAAACATTATAAGTTTCATCCTCTCCTCCAGCAAAGCCACTGTCCATACCCTTGCTCTGGTTGAACAGCCTCTGGTCATATTGGATTTCATTTGATGGCCTGGGCTTGGGTACACCCAGGGCAATAACTTCACTGATATCTCTGTTCTCATTTCTTTGCAGCTTTGACCTTTTATCAGGAGCTGCTCGGGAAAGATTTCTGTCATGTTGTCTCTCTTTGCGCCGGCCATGTCTGATTTCGTCTCTTTCTCTGGCTTCTCCATCCTCTTTTTCAACACGGGTTTTGATCCCTGCTCTTCTTTCCCTGGCTTTCTGAGCTATTTCTCGGAGCTTTTCCTCATGTTTCTCCTTTTCTTTCTGAGCCATCTTTCTCTCCACCTGGGCACGCATCTCTACTGCCTCACGAGCCTTTCTGTCAGCAATGTAAAGCGCCTCAGCAAGCTTGGCAAAGTTTTCATTAATATGAACAGTCTGCAATCCTCTGCCATCTGCAGCCAGACGCTTATCTAATGGAATAGTGTAACCCTTTGTATTTTTCCAGTTTGAAATGCACGGAGGAATTTTCCACTCCTGCTGCTCTTTCACAGTCATCTTTCTACTTGGAGAGTGCATTACAGGTGCCGGAGGAGATGGCGGTCCTCGTGGAATCTTCTTGTTAATTTTGAATCTTCTAGGCTCCATAGGGTCCTTCTGCACTTCCACCATCCGAATAACTCTCTGCTTTGCTCCAGAGTTGAATGCAGCTCCTTGCTGAAATGGAGTGTAACGAATGTACTGCGCAGGAGGAGATTTGTCAGCAGCTCGAACCGGCATGGCTGCTGAAACTTTCTGGGAGACTAATTTCTCCAAGGCTGCTCTTGTCTTCTCTGTTATCTCTCTAACTGCCTCCTCATCTAGTCTTTGCAGTTCAGGATCATCCACATTCATGACCTCTTTTGGCACAAGATCTGTGTACTTGCTGTAAATAACCTTGTCCTTTGACTGTCCTTGTCGAGCAATTGCATCGTATTTTATTTTTCCTTCTGCATCCACCTGAACAGCCAAAGCATTGGACATTTTCTTCTTTCGGCCCATATCCAATGGATATTGGGCCACATGAATTTCTGGGAAAGCACCTCCATCTCCAAAATCCTCCAGCGCCCGCGGTATCCATCCTTTCCGGCAACCATATGAGGGAGGTTCCCTTTGTGAGGAGACCAGAGCAGTCTGCCTGGATCTCTGAGATTGTGCTCTTTCTTCTAGTTCTAGCTGATCTTGGGACAGCTGCATTGGAGCTGGCAAAAAACTGGTGAGTGCCATCTTGACTGTGTACGCCGTCCACTCGGCCCTGCACCCAGCCCACGGACCTCCTCTTATCCCAAGATTATTTGCAGCAATTAATTTTAAGTTCTTAACTAAGTACTATAACCTTGAATTTTATCTACAGCAGTTCTTTAAAGTTTAGAAATAATTAGCTCACAAAAAATATTTTACTGCTCAAGCAGACAAAAGCAAAATACAACCTGGCACCCTGTGGGTCAGGGTGTTGGTAGCCGTCCCATTAAATGGTGGCTGCTCCTCCTGCAGTGACAGATGTGGTTCTGCTGGAGCAGTGACCCTGTAGAAGGGTGGAGTTTTCCTCTGAAGGTCCAGTCGTGGTGTAGATGGGCCTGGTTTTCCTCTGGGAATCCAGTGGAGAAGAAAAACTGCTGCTCTGGGAATCCAGTGGGAAAAGGCTGACTTTGGTGTTCCATATATCAGATTATATCCAGGTAGGAATGCTTGGCTCCTCCCCCTGGGTGGAGCATCTCACAATGGGATGATGGAATTTTATCAGTGAGATTCAATGGCCCATTAACAGAAGCTATCTCCCTGGAGGGAAGATTAGTTGTAAAAGAGATAAAGAAAACTGCCCAATAAGCAGAAGATAACTGCCCCACCTCTAACAAATGGGAACAGAACACACACACACATCTTGCAACCCAGCACACCCATTAACAGAAGATATTCCGCCCCCCCCAACCCCAGAATTATGAGGGATGGGTCATGGAAGAGATAAAGAACACTGCCCCACCTGGTTTTAACAGATGGTGATAGAATATATACTTTTGGTTACATCTTGCATTGCAATCTAAGACAGTTAAATATTACTTTTCTACATTTTAAGATACATCGTTGTTTTCTTTTAAGAGGTAAGACGACTTGGACTAAAACAGCTGTGATGGAACACTGATAAACACCTATTTGTGGAGAAAGAAGATACAGTGTGTTCAGCCTGGATTTTGTTGAAGATTCTATTGCTCTTTACCATCTTTGTTACAATTGCTGTTTTATCTTCCACAGGTAACACAGCAAGAGTCAGTGATGATTCTACATTATGGCTGTTATTGATTGGAAGCTGTTTTAGTGTTTTCCTTTGTTTCATTTTACTGTCATAGGTACCTGACTGTTTAGAAAGGTGTTATCTCTACTTCCTAAGATGGTTACTGCTGATATATTGATTACATGAAGTCAATTTACTGATTTTATAATAGGCATTATTCATAAGCTGTTATTATGTGTCATTACAGGATTCTTTTTTTTTGTTCTCTGCGCTGTTTATGCATCCCTTAGACCAGGTTAGCTCTCTGGCTAGTCTCTACACTGGCTCTATGGTTTGACCCAATGCTGTCTCAAAATTTTAAGTATTTTTCAGAGTTCCAAGAAAAGATATCTGAGCTTTGTTGAAAGCTTCCTCCGAACTGCTAGTCTTGTGGTTTTTCCCAGTTATTATTACAGAAGCACTCGAGCAGTTTGCTGTGTTTGAAGCATCTCTGTCCTGAAGGAAACTTTGGAGGGATCCAGTGACTAGATGGTTTGATTAGTCTTTAACCCCAAGGCCTTTATTCATAACTGCTATTCTTAAGAGCCTTGTTTTAAAATGTGTTTAAGGATTTCTCTCCCAATTGGAGCTTAGGCGGTGGCCAGGTCTTGGCTCTACCTGGATGGAGAATTTGCCAATAAACCCAGATGTTTTCTGCATCTAAACTAGATTCAAGTTACACTAACTTGGCAATTTGAGCCTTTGTATATGACAGCTGAACCTATTTTTAGAGTGAGCTTGGGAATTACTATCCAGAAATTATTATTCAAGCCCTCACTAAACTGAGGTTTGTCAGCTGTTCATAGACTCTGGGATGATAGTAAAATATTTCAGAGATTCCTAATTACCTAATTTCACATATATTATTAATTATGTGTATTATCTGAAATATTCTTAACATTATTCTTAATATTCTATTGTCGTACCTGACTTAATCCTGATTGCTGTCAGTTTCTTGTTCACTACATGTATTGTTTTGCCTTGATGTTTCTTCATG
>VXAX01005240.1:343103-368434 GCA_013399835.1 Leptocoma aspasia | reverse complement strand
TAAAAAAAAAAACAAAACAAAACAAAAAGAAGGGGAGTTTAGTGTCGGAAGACATCAAAATAATGTAATAGGTACATTAGAAATTTAGACAACAAATCATTTTGAATAATGCAATATTTACATGAGAAATTTGGAAAAAAGATCATCAAATCTAAATCCCAATTGAGTGTGCAACAGCAAAGCCTAATTGATTCATTAACCTCAGGAGAGGGCGTGCTTGTGTTTTGTCATCAGCAGTTTCAAAGCGATCCCCTGTCCATTCCATCAGACACCGATCGCCTCCGAGAAAATGAGGCTCAGTGGAAAGAGAACCCAATCACCTTGCAGCCTTTGTGGCCAGAACAGGAACAGAAGCAGGACTGCCAAGACCCAGCTGTGTTTGCAAACTTACAGAGGCAATTGCCCTCTTCTCTCTGCAACAAGCCACCAGTGCTGTGGCCAGCCCCTCTGTCCCATCACTGTGTTGCTGTGTCAGTTTAAGCCTTTAAAATTTGTAACACCATGAGTAGTTATGCTAACCGTAGAAGTAGTTATGCTAAGGTCTGAAGTGGCCTAACTGATTGCTGTGTTGTTGTGTAACCCTGTATGCTGTGCAATCGCTGAAGGAGAGTTTTGCAAGGCTGCACAAAATGATTAGTACTGATTTAAGATGACAANCCCTCCTCCTGCTGCCAAGGGCTCCATGAGGAGCAGAGGGAAGCTGAGACCCCTCCAGCTTCACCTGGGGGAGTGCAGATGAGTTTGTGTGTTAATTGGGAGCAGCTGGAATGGAGCCACATCCTGCCCCTGGGAAACCAGATAAAAGCCAGAGCTTGGCTGGGCCTTGGTGCTTTCTTCTGCTGGGGTGCTGCCAGGTGAGGGGTGCTGGTGGGCCTGGCCCGCCTTGGGGAGGCTTCTGGGGACAAGGTGGGTGTTTGGGGCAGGGAGTGAGGTAATGTCTGAGCCCAGTGCTGCTCACAACCCTGTGCTGTACTGGGAGCTTCCCAGGAGGGGCTGAGGCTTGGCACAGGCTTTCCTGAGCTGGGAGGCTGCTGGGGAGAAGGAAGGTGTTTCAATAAGGAGCTCTGGAGATGGGAAGCTTGGGAATGGGCCGGGCATTGGGATGTGGGAGCTGCAGAGACCCAGCCTAAATCTGCTGCTGTCCCTCTCCACAGCTGGGCTCTCCCCATGGCCTCTCCCAAGATGAGCCGAGGGCTTGGACCACCAGAGCCCCCGGACGCTGCTGCTGCCCTGCAGCCAGGAACGATGCTCTGTGCTGAGAGGGAAGGGGCTGCGGGCACAGCCCCGTGTCCTGCTGCCCGTGTGGCTGTCCCTGCCAGCAGGCTGTGCTGCAGAGCCTTCCTGCTGCTGGCCCTGTGTGTGTGTGCCACCGCTGTCCCCTGCGGCCTGGGCGCTCTGGCTGCTGTCACCTGGCGTCCCCTGGGCTCATCAGCCTCCCAGCAAGGGGTGGGTGACAGTCTGGTGACAGCATGTGGGGACCTTCTCACCTCGGGCTGCTTCCCAGGGGTCCAAGGAGTTGTGGCGCCTGGATCAGGTGCTGGGGGACGGAGCCTGGGGACACGCACTGCGGCCACAGGGACACCTCGGACCTCCCTGCAGT
Organism: Leptocoma aspasia; assembly: GCA_013399835.1. NCBI lineage: Eukaryota > Metazoa > Chordata > Aves > Passeriformes > Nectariniidae > Leptocoma > Leptocoma aspasia. The sequence continues at coordinate 366,834 of VXAX01005240.1, read as the reverse complement.
GGCAGCCTGGATCTGGGGATAGGGAACGGCTCAGGCTGGGCACAGCAATGCCTGTGACGCTGTCCCCCACACAGTGGCCTGGCAAAAGGGTGCCTGCTCCCTCAGCTCAGCTCTTCCAGACTGAGGGTCTCCCCAGTCCTGGCTCTCAGTGTCACCTTGCTCGGGGACCAGGCACACAGGATGCCACACAGATGCCAGCAGTGACTTCAGCTGGTGGCCTGGGGCAGCCAGCGGGCACAGCAGAGCCCCAGAGCCCACAGAGGGGGTCTGAGGCCACCTCCAGAGCTTGGGGTGAGCCAGCTGCTGGGGTCCCTGCTGCCTCCCAGGTATGGCTGCACCCTTCTTCCCTCCCCACAGCTGCTTCTGGCCCCTCTGCAGGGGCTGCAGTGATGCAGGTGGCATCCAACGAACCGGTGCCACTCCGAGGGGCAGCTGCGGGGTCTCGGGTCCCACCCGATGTCCCTGCATGGACACCGATGGATGTTCGCTCCTGGAGCCCCAGCATGGCAGAGCAGGTGGTGGCCTCTGCTCTGCCAACGCAAGGGACACCCAGCTTGGCCGAGCTGCACCCTGGCACGGGGGAGATGCCCCCTGCCCTGACACCTGAGGGGCTCTGGAGCACTGCTGGCACTGTCCTACCTGGGGAAGCTGCTCCAATGGTGCACTCTGTGCTAGCCCAGGTTCCAGGAAATGGCTCTGGACTCCTGGATGCAGTCCTGCCATCGCTTCCTGCCACTGCAGCAGCTCCTGGTGCCCACAGTCAGCCCATGCTGGCTTCCTCCCTTCCCACGGCGGAGCCTGGGGCACCTGCTGTCACCTCAGGGACGCAGGCTGAGTGGCCTTCTCCCCCTGCACAGCCAATGTCCACCAGAGCCTCCCCAGCTCAGACCAGGGATCCCAGCCCTGCAGGTCCCACTGTGACTGGGATGAGCTCCACAGCCACGGGTGTCATTCCAGAGCTTGGACAGGTGTTTGTGATGGAAGAATCCAGGCACAGCCAGCCCAGGACAGCATCAGTGGGACCTGTTCCAAATCTAGCAGGACCTCCAGGGCCCACCCCTGCCAGCCCAGGCTCTGTGCCTCCCCCCTGCTGCACAGACCCAGCTCTGGAGTGTGGCTCTCAGCCTGGGCACCACGCTGCCACCACCAGCAGCATGACATCTCCATCCTGCCTGCCAACCTCTCCTGGAGCTGGGCATGTGGCCGGCTCCCTGCTCAGCTCCCAGACCCTGGCTGTGCCCACAGGAGTGACCCTCAATGCCCACATCATGTCCAGTGGCTCCAGCACTTCCCAACACTCCTCCACAGCCGTGGAGCATCTCCCTGCAGCCACCAGAGAGGCCTTCAGCCCAGCTGAGCTGATGACGAAGGGCAGACCTGGCTCTGCAGGGACAAAAGCCCCTGCATCCCACCCCTCCAGCCTCCCCTTTGGCACACAGCCTGTGCACATGCTGCCCTTGCAATTCCGGCTGCTGGGCATCGCCTACGCCCCGGCTCTGGGCAGCAGGAATTCGGAGAGCTACCGGCAGCTGGAGGGAGATGTGAGACTGATGGTGGGTACTGGTGGGGCTTGGGACAGATTTGGCACTTTGGGGTGCGGGCTGGTGCCAGGCCCTGCTGGGGTGAGGAGCCTGTGTGCTGCATCAGCCCTTGGCTGGTTGATTGGTTGCCCACCTGAGCATGGTGGAGGTGGGTAAACCCCTGGCACTGTTCCACTGGAGCTTGGTTTGAGGTGGGACTGGGCTCCCCTCACCTCTGGCAGCCAGCAGGGCCATGGCACACGGTATTATTGCTGGGGTATTCCCTCCCAGGAATGTGGGTGACTGCTCTGGGTATCCCAGCTCATCCCCAGGCATTCCCGGAGGGCTGGCACTCCCTGGGGTGCCAGCGTGCCCTCCCCTGAGCAGGCTGAGCTGACTTCCCTCTATTTATTGCCCGCCTGCTCCTACGTTTCCCTTTCACATGGAGGAGCTTGGAAAACCTTCTCAATTAATTACCAGGTGCTTTTTCCTTCCAGCTAAACCAGATGCTGTCCAGCTACAAGAGCTTCCTGCGGGCAAACGTCCTCGAGTTCCTGTGAGTGTGCAGCTGGTGTGGAGGGCTGGGTTTTGTAGAAGCAGCGGCCTAAGGTAGCCACCCTGGCCTTAACCAGAGGCCTGTGTAGAAGAGCAACTTGTTACACTTATCTGAACTTCCATAAAGACTCTCCATTCTCTTGGGAAAGGTGCATACCAGAGGAGTGACTGCAGCCATAAACACCACGTGTGAATGTTTTTCCTTGGCCTCCCAGAAGGATGAGAGGTGGATGTTTGAGTGAGTGGCTGATAATGGCAGAGTCTTCTACTCTAAGGAGTGTTTGGTGGTGTAGGCTGTTTTGTCTTTCCTCTTCTGCATTGCCAAGACTTTCTTTAACCTTCCCCACAGTGGAAACATATAAATGCTGGAGTGTGTGTAATAAGGATGGATCCTGCTGGAAGAAGCAGTGGTCTCTGTTTTTTCCCAAGCTGCTGCAGGTTTGGCTTGGAGAGAAGGGTTTGTCCAGGAAAATGCTCCACATAGGTCATTGTGAGGGGCTACACTCCCTCCCTGGCATCCTCATCCTGAGGGATCCCTGTCTGAATTCCTGGATAAACACATCTGGAAAAACAAAGGAGCAGGTGTGCTGCCCACTGTCTCCTCTCCCTCCCAGGAATGGCTCAGTGCTGGTACGAGGGGAGGTTCTGTTCCGGGGGGATGCTCCTGCTCCCACCAACTCCCACCTCATCCGGACACTTGTCACAGAGGCGAGCAAGGGAAGGAGCATCTTCAGCTGGCAGCTGGAGCCCCAGTCTGTCCAGTCTGGTGGTAAGTCCTGAAGATCTTCCCACAGCAGAGCTGCTGCCAAATGCCCTCCTGGTGCCTCTCTCAAAGCCAAAACCCGCGCAGTTTGGATTCCAGGCTTTTCCTTCACTTAACATCCCTTCTCCTGGCCTGTGTAAAGCCATTGTAAGGGTGTTGAGGTGGTGGAGGGAACATCTGAAGCAGCTGGACCTGTTTGGGCCAGTGCTTCTGCTCGACTCCCTGGCCTCCCCTCTTGCCCCAGCTCTCCTGCCCCAGCTGGGAAATGATACATCCCAACCCCTTCCCACATGCAAAGGAATTCCTCCTCTCTCAGCTGCCCTCCTGCTTTCTGCTTTTGGTGTGTGGCCATGGATGAGCTCAAGGCTGAACAGTATTTCCCAAGGAAGCTGTGGGAACAGCTATGAGCATAACTCTTCCAAACTCCCTTAGGCTTCAGCCTGGAGAACCTGGACCCAGAGAAGCTGTCCATCTCCCTCACAGGCTCCCAGCTTGGGATGGGCAGGATGGATCCTCAGGAGAGGCTGGTCAGCGAGGTATGCCAAGCCTTGGGGGCTGTTCTGAAGGGTGGTGCTGGGAGAATGGGCACAGGCTGCCTGGGTGGTGGGATAACCTGTGCTGAACAGGGGAAGGTGTCAACTGTTGTCTTCTCCCTACCCAGGTAATTGCATCTGTCAGTGCCCTCTACCACGTGAGGAACTTCACCATCTCCCAGCTCAGGTATGGGATGCAGCTACTCCTCTGCCAACATCTTCATTTCCTCACCTTCACTCTCTCCTGTGCCCTCTGCAGCTAATTAGCTATGCTGCAAGGATGGAGAGGATGGAAAAGCTGGGAAGGGGATGTGCAGCTGGAGCAAACTGTAATTGAGCACCTTCTGTGGGCTCTGAGGGGAAAGCCACCAGTAAAGGTGCTGGAGCCAGGTCCCAACCCTCCTGCCTTGCTCAGAACTCTTCTCTGCCCTCAGAAACCTCGGTGGGAACACGGAGATCACTGGAGACCTCTACCTAGACACAGCTGTCCATGCTGATGTTACAGACGTTCTGGAAGCCCTGACTACGCTCTCAGGCCTCTCCATGGACCTGACCTCCCTCTCGGTGGAGGGTAAGGACAGTCCTTATGTGTGCTGTGGGCAGGGTGGCTGCCAAATCTGCACACCCATCGCTTGTTTCTTGTTCCTTCAGGGTCCAAGCTTGGTCTGGCTGTGTACCCTCTCTCCTTCCTTGTCACCAACAGACACTTCAGCCAGAAGCTTCAGGATCCACTCTCTGTAGAGCACCACAATCTCTCCAGGGCCCTTGGCAATGCGGTAGGAATGGGGCTGGTGGGAAGAGGGGATTCAGGTCCTCCCAGCAGGGTGAGAAGAAGAGCCATGGGAGGAAGAGGGGCTGCTTTGGGGTGCCCAAACAGCCCCAAAGGCTGGTGGGGAGCTGAGCACCACCTTTCTTCCAGGTGGCGAGAGCCCTGAGGGATTACCCAACCTTCCTGAGAGTGATCATAAAAGAATTCCTGTGAGTGGGAGCCGGGGTTCTGCTGGGGCAGGGAGGTCTCCCTTCAAATATCAGCCAACAGGTCACGGCTGACAGGTGCAGATTTTTGGCTGCAGAAGGATTTGCTGAGGTCAAGCATTAACCCATTGTATCAGTGGTGACTTGCTGGACCTCCAGGGATGTCCCTTCCATCCCACAGCTGCCTGAGTGCAGACATCTCTTCCTCCTGAACCAAAACCCTCTGGGAGGAGGCTGGGTGTGCCCAGCCCATCCCACTGTGGGTTATGGTGGGACTGGCAGCTGCTGGAGCTCTTCCCAACCCTGTCTGCAGGCCTGGCTCCTTGATCTGCCACGGGAACATGATATTCCGTCACCCCGCTCCAACCAGCGTGGAAGTTCTGGAGAAACTCGCGCTCTCGCTTGGGCCAAACCAGGCTTTGGCTGACTCTGACATCCATGTGGATCCATACTCTCTCTCTGTGGGAGGTAAGCTCTCCTCTGGGATGTGGGTACATGAGCTCCACAGGCCTCATGCCTCCACTGTGAGCAGAGTAGATCCACAGCTGATCCCTTGTGTGATGAGAGGGTCAGATGTCTTGGCTGGTGAGGTGACCAGAAAGTAAAATTTTAGTAACAGTTGTGCCCTTTCCCTCTGCATAGCCTGGGGGATTGAGGCTGGAGCCCTTCTGCTGCAGGCTGGTGTAGGAGGGAGGAAAAGGCATGGAGGGTGTGGAGCAGCTGTTATTGTGTGCCCTGTATTTGTCCTGGAGCAGAGTGGGTGGCTGGCACCCCATGGGGCAGGGCTGGCTGCTCCAGGCTCTAAATGCTGTGCTCTGCTCCAGAGGACACCCTGGACCCTCCGTCGCCCCAGCCAGGCTTCCCAGCCTACGGAGTGGCCTTCATGGTCATAGGTGGCCTCTGCATCATCGCTGCGCCCATCGTGCTTGTGGTAAGGGCCAGTTCTGTCTGCTGGGCTGGCCGAGCAGCCCTGGGCCCTTGTGTGGGGTGGGCTGAGGGGCTCCGTGGGGCCAGGTAGGGCTGCAGTCCCTGTGCTCTCCTCCCCAGTGCCTGGGGACCAGGAGGCTGGGCTGGCAGGAGGGAAGAGCCCTTTGGGACAGAAGAGACCCTGAAGTGGGGATCCAGACACTGGAAATGGATAACCAGGGGTTCTGGACAGAGGTGAGTGGCCTTTGCAGCCCTTGGATTATCTTCTGTGCCTGGGAGCTGGTGTTCCTGCAGGTCACAGGTTCCTCTGTTACCTGGTGACGTTCTCTAGGGTTGGAGAAACCTGTGGGGGGCTGGAGGGAAGGGACCCTCACTCCTGCCTTCACTGGAGGTGTTGAAAGTGACTTCTCCCCTGTCCCCTGCAGGACCCTGAGGATGGCCACTTTGAGTGGCAAAACACTTGTGCCTGAGGAGAGAAGCAGCAGCAGCTGGGGGGAGCTTGGAGAGGGGCTGTAGGTGGGAAGGAGATGCTGAGAAGCTCTCCCTGATCACGTGGCAGCAACTGCCAGGTGCTCCCTGAGCAGAATGCAGACTCGGGTGTGTAAAGGAATAATTTTGTATCTTAAATAAACTGTTTGTAGACCGTGAAACCCAGTTGTGAAGGATGTGTGTCTACTGTGGGGGTGGTGTTTGTCAGGAAAATTAATCCACAAATATCAGAGGTTTATGTCCAAAAGGAGACAGAGGAGTCCTTTTACTTCATTTGAATAAAGGGAGAAGCCATGGGGCATTCCCCTGGGGTATCTTAAACTTTTGGAGGACGCAGCCTCCTTTTTATCCTAATTTCCCCATCTGCATTTCCCTCCTCTCTTTCCCCATTGGCTGAGGTACTTGAGAGGTACAGACATCCCAGAATGCCTGATCCCCTCTATTCCATAACCCTCCTTTTTAATTCTTATGGAATGTTAGCCTTTTCCCCCATTGTTTCCTTCATCTTTCAATATCTGATTTCATTTATCAGCAAACCTACAGTTTGTTTGTAAAGGCAAATATCTTTTCTCATTTATCAATCAGTGCAATCCTTCCCATTGTTTCTCTTATCTCTCAGTGCTAGTTTTATCCACTAGCAGACCCACAGCTTGTTTGTAAAGACAAGTCTGTCATTCCTCTCATGTTGAACCCTCCTCCCTCTGTGGGCAACCAGCCTTCCCTCCTGGGCTCCCAGTACCACCACAGCCATGTACTGCTGCTCCAACTGGTGCCTGCGAGCTGGGCTTGGTCCTCTCCAGATCTGGGATAACAACCCTGGTGCTGGGGAGTTAAAAAAGCAAGAATGTGCATGCCAGCCCCACAGCCACTTTTCCAGCTCCACAGTGCTTCCCCTTCCAGCACTCTGGATTTTATTTCAGATCCTGCTCTGTGGTGTTTGTTCCAGCCCCGACCCTGCCCCACAGGCTTTATCTCAGCTCCTGCCCTACACCGCTTGCAGCTCCCGCTGTGCATGCTGAGTGCCCCAGAGCCTTTATTTCAGATCCAGCTGTGCTGCTTTGCCTCTGGCTCTGCACTCCCTATTTCAGCCTCAGTGCCAGGATCTTTATTTTGCCTCTCCCCAACCACAATTGTTACTTCACCTCCAGGCCCGGTGTCTCTATTTCAGGCAAGCCGAGGAGTTTTATTTCAGCTCCACAATCAGAATTTCACCCCGAGATCGGCATCGCGTCCCCACAATTTTTATAAACACCTCAATAAGATCCCAGCCCTACAGTCATTCTAGCTCCACTCTCACAAAGCTACTTCACTGCCAGCTCTGCCTCTTCCCCCTGCGGCCAGGTGCAGCTGCTCATGCACCAGGGCCGGATCTTTATTTCAGGTCGAGGTGTGTGAAGCTGCAGCCGCAGCTCTGACCGCCCCATTCCCGCCGCAGCCCTGAGGCCGCGGTGGGAACACCACCATGGGCCCGGGGCTCGGCCCCTCTCCCCTCAGGGCCGGCCTGACGGGCCGGGCTGCGCCTGTGCGAGCCGCGCTGGGCGGGACCGCGCCCGCATGGAAAGGGCGGCTGTGATTGGACAGGGCGGAGAAAGGCGGGCCGGGATTGGCGGGCGGAGCCGGCGCTGCCGGGCGGGGCCGCGGGCGCTCTGGGTCCGGTCACGGGAATTCCGGCCCCTTCTCCGGCCCTCTCCCGTGCCCGGGTCCCGGCTAAAGCGCCCCGCAGAGCCCTCACCGGAGCGCCCCATCGGCACTCGGGGCAGGGCGCGGGGAGGGGCGTAGATTGCAGCCCGGCCGGGAGTGGTTCCGGGTCCCCAAAGCGGACTCTGCCGTAGCAGCGCGGAGCAGGGAGCGGCGGCGACATGGTGGGGAGGGGGTCGGGAGCGGGGAGGGCGAGCAGAGCCCGCTTACGGGCTCTGACCGCCTCTTCCCCCGCAGCGCTTCCGCTTCTGCGGCGACTTGGACTGCCCTGACTGGGTGCTGGCCGAGATCAGCACCCTGGCCAAAATAGTTAAGTGCCCGCGTCCCCCTGCCCGCCCCCCGCCTGCTGCGGGCCCGCTGCTCACCCTCCTTCTCTCCCGCAGTCCTCGGTGAAGCTGAAGCTGATCTGCGCCCAGGTGCTGCGGGACCTGCTGGGGGAGGCCATCGAAGTAAGTGTGGGCTACCGCCGTGGAGGCCAAATGTTTCAACACTACAGTGGTATAATTAAGAACGCTACCGGTCTCTACTAGTAGTACTAATATGAATAGTAAGTGTTATTAGTATTAATATTTAGGTAAGAATTGTTAGCGTTAACGTTGGTAGTGTCTTAGCTGGTGTTTACTATGACGCTTTGCTCCCCCACAGTATGACAAGATCCTGAAGCTGACCTCAGATGCAAAGTTAGGTGAGCACTGCTGTCCTTACCAGTATCCCCTGATGAAGCCATGCTCAGGGATGGGCAGCAATGCGTCTGGGGATGCCTTCCCAAGGTGACAGAGCTCACCCTCCCTCCTGTCTGCAGAGTCGGGGGATGTGAAGGCGACCATTGCTGTCCTCAGCTTCATCCTCTCCAGTGCAGCCAAGCACAACGTAGACAGTGAGTCTCTGTCAAGCGAGCTGCAGCAGCTGGGACTGCCCAAAGGTAGGGGAAACCCTTGAGGTGGCACCATGAGCCAGACTTGGTGGGATGTTACTGACAGTTCACACCCGGATAGAGGGCAGGCTGGCCGCTGTGCTGTCCTCCATCACCTCCCTTCTGTGCCATCATTCCCTGGGGGCTCCTCAGGTGCTTTGGTGGGATTTGGTAGCTTCAGGTCTGGTGTGAGCAGAGGGGTTCTTCTCTTGTCTCCCCTGACGAGCAGAGCATGCCAGCGGGTTGTGCCGTTCCTATGAGGAGAAGCAGAGCCCCCTCCAGGACAGGCTCAGGGCCTGCAGCCTGCGATGTGAGTGAGGCGCTGGGTCTCGCTAGGGGTGTGGGGTCAGTGTCAGTCACCGTGCTGGGGTGAGCCGGGTGCTGACACCACCCCACTGCCCACCCTAGTGAGCCAGCTGGGCTCAGTGCGCTGGCGGGTGGATTACACCCTCAGCTCCAGCGAGCTGCAGGAGGTCAATGAGCCCGTGGTGCACCTGACCTTCAACGTGAGGGACAGAGAGTGTGACAAGATGACAGCTGTGCCTGTGACGCTCTCGGCCAACAAGTTCTGGGTGCTGCTGGCAGGTGAGGCGCCAGGAGGGGTGGCAGTGGGGACCTCCTTGGGGGATTCTGAAGGGGGAGATGCTGTGGGAGGCACGCTGGGAAGGGGATGTTGGAAGGGATGCTGCAATACCAGCAGCTCCCCCACACCTCCGTCCTCTCTCTGCAGAGCTGAAGCAGGCCCAGACCCTGATGAACACCCTTCTCTGAGGAGCCGGAAAAGAGCCGCGGCGGGAGGTTGCAACACTGAGTTGGGCGTCCAGATTGGCGCTCCTGGCTGGGGAGGAGGACGTTTCCCTTCCCTCCGGGTTTCCGGGGGTCCTCGGGGCAGCTCCAATAAAGTCCCGGTGACAAAGCTGAGCCGTGTCCCGCTGTGTTCCCGCCTTGTGCAGCATCTCCCGGCGGCGGGACCGCCCCGGCAGGGCACCGACCTCCGGTGTCCCCGCGCGGCCAATGGGGGCGCGCCCCGCCCAGCCGCCGGGGGCGGCCCGTGCCACGGGCGGCGGCGGCGGGCTCGGGCTGTGCTGTGCGGTCGCCGCCATGCCCGAGGGCCCGGAGCTACACCTGGCCGGGCGCTTCATCAACGGGGCCTGCGGAGCGCTGGTGTTCGCGGGCGGCGTGGAACGCTCGCCGGTGGGCCGCGGGCCGGAGGTGCCCTTCCGCAGCGAGGCCTACAGCATCTCGGCCATTGCCCGGGGCAAGGAGCTGCGGCTGACGCTGAGCGCGCTGGACCCCGCCGCCGGCCGCCCCCCGCAGGACCTAGTGTTCCGCTTCGGCATGTCGGGATCGTTCCGGCTGTGCCCCGCCGCCGAGCTGCCCCGCCATGCCCACCTGCGCTTCCTCACCCGGGAGAGCCCCCCGCGCGCCCTCTGCTTCGTCGACCCCCGGCGTTTCGGGTCCTGGCGCCTGGGGGACGCCTGGCAGCCGGAACGCGGGCCCTGCGTCGTCTCCGAGTACCTGGCCTTCAGGTGAGCGTCCTGAGGAATGCCCCCTGCTTGGCTTTGGCTGCTTTTCCTGCACAGACATGTCCAGGTGACTCTTGACGGCCCGTGCTTGCTTGCAGGGAGAATGTGCTGAAGAACCTGGATGACAGGGCTTTTGACAAGCCCATCTGTGAGGTCCTCTTAAACCAGAAGTATTTCAATGGAATTGGGAACTACCTGCGTGCTGAGATCCTGTACAGGTAAGGTGGGTTGAGCACTCGCTGACCTGCCACGGAGATTTAGTCTCTAAGAGTTTGCTGGAGCTTGACAGCTCCTTGGCTAAGCCGGCCGTGCCTCCTCACCTGGTAGATGCTGGAAGTGCCAGAAGCGAGGCTTCAGGCTTGTATGTAACTCTCTCAGGTTGAAGATCCCTCCCTTTGAAAAAGCTCGGACCGTGCTGGAGGCCCTGAAAGAGCAGGAGAGGAGCAAGAAGGTGGGGAATACCAGGTGCTTTCACAGGCTCAAAAAGCAGCAGGTTTCCAGAAAGATGCCAGAAGCAGGGGTTTGGTTGCCTGTGGCCCTTCATGATGAGCTCTGCCAGTCTTCTGCCCTAAGGAAGTCTACAAGTGTTTTTGGGGAGGGTGAAGAGGAAGAGGTGAGGGAAACACACACCTTGCAAGCTTAAAATCTCCAAGGAGAAGGCTGCAGTAAAGCCCAAGGCTGATCTTGTGGCCTCAGGGGTGAGGAAGTTGCTATTTTAAGCCTGAAAACAAACTACACGACCTGCTGCTGGTGTTTTTGTGTGTTAGCCCTCTTTCATGGCTTTGTAGCTAAGTTGGAAGCCTACTGTGTGGTGAGCTCAGGGCTATCATGTGTGTGGAGAGAGTGGCAGTTCATCCTCTGGAGGGCAAGAGATGGGGAAGAAGATGGCAGGAGAGAAGCCAAGGAAGCAGAGGTAGCTGGCAGGTGACTTCTCTGCCCTTCTCCATGCCTGCAGGATCCTTCCCTGACATTGAGCAAGAAGGTGAAGCTGAAGCAAGAGAACCCAGATCTCCTGGAGCTGTGCCACACCGTGCCCATGGAGGTCATCATGGCAGGTGAGGGGACAAGACAGGCAGCTGGGGAATGGGGCTGGCAGGGAGGCCAGGGCTTTGCATTCTCAGCATCAGGAGGTTTGGGGAGCCACTCTGACACAGTGATCACGCCTTCTGCTCTGATTCTGTCCTTTCCCTGTCTCTCCTCCCAGAGAAGCAGCTCTTGGACCCCGAGCACTCGGATTATTATTCCACCATAGAGAACTGGCTGCAGTGTTACTTGGTGCCTGGCATGAGCTCCCTACGTGACCACAGTGGCAGGACCATATGGTTCCAGGTAGGAGCCTGAGGCTGCTGCCTGGAGCTGGGGAGCCCCCAGACCACTCCTCCAAGGGGACACTGGCCTGTTTTCTGCTTGCTGAGACTCCCAATACACTGTGTGGTTGGGGGTCTCCCTCTCCATCAAGCTGCTGGGCATGGAGGTGACAAGGACCTCCTTTGTGCTGGGCAGCCAGCTAATGGATGGTGAGCAATCTGGAGCAGATGGAGGGAATGGGGGGGGGTTGGGTGGTCTGGTAGCCCTGTTCTTCCCTCCTGGGCCCTGTGTTTGGGGCCTTGCAGGTACAGGGATTGATGGCAGAGTTCCCAAGGCACAGGGCAGGCAGAGTAAGCCCAACTCCCCTGCCTTCCCAGGGAAATGTGGCTGTTTCCCTATCACTGCAGTGGCTGCAGGATGGAGAAGGGGCAGGGACACTGCTGCTGCCGCCTGCAGAATGACTGCACCCCAGTCAATGCTCTATCCCTTCCTTACAGGGAGAGCCTGGCCCCATGGCTCCCAAAGGTGAGTTCCTCTCCTCTTCCTGTGGGACCCACTCTTGCTCCAGGAGGGCTGGACCCTGGGAAACCCTGTTCTTGCTGTGCAGCACAAAGGCACAGGCAGGAGCAAAGCCATTCTCTCTGGGGTGCTGACAGGCCTGTGACAGTCATTGACACCAAGGGACAGAACCCATTTGTCCCCAAGGCTTCTTACAAGCATCCAAACTGCCTGGGTGCAGCTGGTTTTTCATCCTGTAGTTCCTCACTCAGAACAGCACCCCTGCAAGGTCACTGTGCCATGGGCTGTCCCTTGGGGTGCAGGTTCTGCCTCATCCTCTCCTCACCTCACCTAACCTGGGCACATCCTCTCATGCAGGGCAGAGACCCCGCAAGACGCCCCGCAAGAAGAGCCCTCAGCTGAAGGCAGACCCCGAGGCACCAAGCCCCAAGGTCAGCAGCTTTGTGGCTGTGTCTGCCTGTCCCGTTGCTCAAGACTTCATGGTGATGATCCCACATGGAGTTTCCCACCTTGGTAAGCTCCAGCTCTGACACCCACCCAGGTCACCCCACGTGCCTCGAAACAGCGCCGCGGGGCTGCAGGAAACCCCCCAAAGTCAGAGGAGAAGGAGGAAGAGAAGGAAGAGCAGGCTGATGGGCCAAGGAAGGGACGTGCTCACGGGAGGAGGAAAGTGACAGCTGCTCCAGCCTTGCCTGAGGTGCCTCTAAGTGTCAGAAGAAGCCGCCGGATATCTGCTCGCAGGGACAAAGGTGAGACTGGCAGTCCTGTGGCTCTGGTGCACACCTGGGGGCTGTGGGAGAGCTCCCTTGTGGCAAGGGGACTGAGGGGCAGGAGAGGAGCCCATGGGGCAGAGCCAGATACCCCCTTGCCCTCTGACTCCTCATTTCCCTCTTCCTTCTCCAGGTGCAGCCCCTGCCGTGTGAGTGTCACCTGCTGCCACCTCCTGAGGGGCATTTAAAGGGCCAAGAGGAGCTCAGGCAGGGCCTGGCCACAGAGCAGGGTTAGTGCTAGTGAAAATGGAGCTGCTCTGTACCTGTGCTCACACTTGCTACTGTTGCATCCTGCCCGTGTGGGAAGGAGAAGCTGAGCCTGGTGATGGGGCCTTTTCCTGCTGTCCACAGGCATTTCAGGGGAAGAAGGGCCAGGACCACACGTTGTGCTGGACTCTTACTCTTCCCTCTCCCTCTTCCCTTTCTGGCTGCTAATCCAATCACTGTTTTTAGCTGACTAATAAAGTATTTTGTGTAGAAAGCACCATGCATGCCTTTTCATGAGAAGGATAAATCTCTCTGTGCCCAGCCTCTTACCCACAGGGGCTGGAGCAGACTTCCCATCCACCTCATACCCCCAAAATAAAGGTAAGTTCAGCCTCCCCAGCCAGGAGTGAGATCCTGCTCAGGCAGACACTAAAAGAGCAACTACAACAAAGCCCCTGGGAGGAGGCAGGTCAGTGCAGTTACCTGGAAACGAGTTAAGAAAACAGGCTGGAGCTTGTTTTTATGTAATTCTCTTGATTTTTTTTTGTGTTTCCTCTTTTGCAAGAGTAGTGCAAGGGGCAGGCAGGGGTGTAAAGGAAGGAGTGGAATGTGTTTTTACACTCAGTGCTGGACAAATGAAGGCTGCAAGACTGTGGAAGCTGCTGCTCCCCAAAGCTCTACAGCTGGAGCAGAGCCCATGCAAGGCCACCAGCCTGTCTGCACCTTTGTCCACACTTAAATGAGCTCAGAACTCACTGAAGACCACCTACCCTGGTTGGGCAGTGGGCAGCTGCCCTCCTTCCCTGAGGAGCAGCCTTGTTCAAGCGCTGCTCTCTGAGACTTGGGTGCAGGACACAGGGACGCTGCCCTTCCCTGGAACTGCTGCCTGGCACAACTCTTGGGATCAGGAACAGCTCAGTCTGCCATTTGAGCTCGCAGCGTTGCTCGGGGTGGCTGCAGCATGAGCAAGGGGCGATGTTTGGTGTCAGCAGCTGCAGACCAGGAGGAGGGAGAGCACACGGAAGGGTGTGAAGGAAAGCCTCAGGCCCCGCTGCTCCAGCGGCAGGTGGCCCTGCGCAACCGGACGCTCCAGGAGGTCACAGCTGGGGACAAAGCACAAGGCTGAAGGGACTGATCTCCATCCCCAGGCACCCCCAGCCAGCCCTCTGGCATGGACTCACAGCATCACCTCCTTAACGGGGAGGGAGGTCTGGAGCCAGGCGGTGACTGTGCTGCCATGGGCCTCGTAGAGCCGAACCACCAGAGCCTCAGGTCTGTCCTCGGCCTTTGGGGGAGTTCAGATAGATAAGACAGGCAAAGCCTCTCCAACTTAAGTTGCTGTGCTCAGCTGAGGCTGACCACCACTTGGTGTGGGTGAAGGAGCAAGCCCTGCTCAGCACCTTAGCCCTGCTGCCTTCCCCTTCTCCACCCCAGCACCTGCCTGCTTGACAGTCTCCAGCACGATGGCAGGTGAGCTGACAGAGAAGGCACTCCAGGCTGGGCACTGGGCACAGCTGGCTGGGACCAGGTGGAGGGGGAAATTCAAGTTGTAGGCTTGCTGAATCATACCGGCCTCCTGGAAAGAACCTGCAGCACAAGAACCTCTCTCTGGTCAGCCTCTACGTGCACAGCCACAGGCACTCTCACCCCAAGGCTCGCTGGGGCATCTCCCACCCCACATGTCCCCATGGGGCCCAGCTCTGCCTGTCACTCACCCCGGTGAGGCATCACAGCATAGGTGAACTGGTGGTGCCCAATGTCTGCTGTGGAATCAGGAGACTTGGGTGCTCTCAGCCTAAGGCAACATGAGGTTAGTGAGACCAGTGCCTTGGAAGCACCCATTGTCACCCAGAGCAGAGCCAGAGCACTGTGACAAGACAACTGCTTCCCTTGCTACCTCAAGGCTGGGCCCTGACATGGAAGCAAACACACAACAGCAAACAGACCCTGGACAGTCCCAGAAGCTAAAAAACTGGGGTGTCATCCTGTGAAAATTGTGGCTGACAAAGTCAAACTGAAATAGGTGGTTTCTTTTAGCTTTGTATGCACCCATAACATTAACACTCCTGTTCCTTTCCTCTCCTTAAGCCTCCCTTCCTGGGGTATGTTTTGGTTAGCAACAGAAAAGCTACCTGCTACAAATATGAATCTAATCTCTCCTGAATTATCTTTGAGCACAGTTCACAGGAATTAGTTCTAACTGATGAAGATTATGTAAGTCAGCCAAATTCTCAGGAAACAGATACCCACCAGACTATTTCCTTGTTATAACTAAGGTCATTTAAGAGCAGGTTTTGCCTTGACTGCCAAGAGACACTTCAGAAGGCAGAGTACCCACAGCAGGCGCCCCCCACCCATCCCTAACTCACAGGGAGAGGCTGAGGATGTTCCTGTGGGCCGATGCCCCATATTTGCAGTCGTTCAGCAGAGCTACCCCAAAGCCATGCTCAGAGAGATCCAGCCACTTGTGAGCCCACACCTGCAGCAGGCACCAAGGGATGTGTTCACCACATGGAGCTACTGCCTGGAACAGGAGCAGCTCGGCCCCAGGACCAGAGCAGCTCCGTCCTCACCTCGAACCGAGCCCAGTCCCAGGACGTGTTCCAGTGCGTTGGCCGCTGCAGGTGTCCGAACTGGATCTCGTAGGTGGCATTTGTGCTCCGGACCTGCACGGGGAACTCCACCTTCAGGAACTTGTGAGCCTCCTTCCACTCAACCTAAACGTGGCAGCAGAAGGACATTGCCATGGGAGGACTGACAGGCAGAGACTGCACCCAGTGTGCAGCAGCCAGTCCACGTCAGCTACAAGAACACACCAGAGTCTCAACACGGATGAACTGGTGGGTCCCTCTTCCACCCTTGGCCCTCAGGACCCCCAGCCTTGGGCTGCTTTTTGCAGAGGAGGACAAGCAGCAGAGGACTCCAGGGAGGAAAACAGGGAGGGGGGATGTAATTCAGGCACAAAGTTCAGCTGCCAGGTTCCCAGCTGCACAGGATGTTAGTGTGACACAGCAGCCACGGGCCAAACCTGGGTCAGGAAGCGGAGGTACGGGCACATGGCATCCAGGATGATCTCCTGGGTTAAGGTGCTGCTTTTCCCGACCTGCAGGGAGAACCTCACACTTCCCCGCAGCCCCCCAGCCAGGGTGATTTCCAGAGGCTTCAGCAGTGTTGTCACTGGCTTCCTAGAGAAAAGAATGAGGGCAGAGATAGTCTCAGCCTGGTAGATCGAGGTTCCCAAATCCCAATGCAGCCACCCACAGGGCAGGCACTCATTTCTCCAGAGTGAATGCTCTCTTACTGCTAGGACTGACAGGGAGACAAGAATCTCAGGGCAAAGCCAAAATCCAAGTGCTGCATGCACTGCTCCTCTACCTGGTTTCCAAGTGATAATCCATCACATCCCAGGCATCCCAGTAGAGGGGAACATCATCAAAGAGTGCAAACTGGTTGGCATAGCAGCCATCTGGGACTGATTCTCTGAAAGAAAGTGGAACAGGGGAACAGCAGCATCAGGAGGACTGGCAGTGGAGAAAGGTGCACAGTGAGAAGTCCTAGGAGAGGTTTGAGGAGCTCAGGGCCAGGAACTGGGTGACACAGACCTCCCAGAGTCCAGCAGCTGAAGCGAGGTCAGGTGCCCCATCGTGTCCAGACAGACAGCAATTACCCCATTCTCCATGGTAATGGAGCCATCCTCCTTGGGAAAAGGCCAGAAACAGGTGTCACTGACCCACACCTGCGGGAGCCGAGTGCCTCCATTGCAAATTTAATACATGGATTCCTTAGATTTCTCCTCAAACAACCTCTGACATGGAGAACACAGACTTGAGGAAATCTGCCTTGTGCTTACCTGTTTCCTCACTGCCACAGGCTGAGGAGGCACAAATGGCTCCTGCACTAGAGTATAGCCCATGCTGGGGACTGTCACCAGAGCTGGAAAGCAAAGAGGTTCTGTTCCAACACTCACCTCAGACTGAACCCCGAGTGACACGACTGCTGCCCTGCTGCTGTCATGTCAGATCTACCACCTCCTCCCATACCCTCCTCTTCTTCATGCACACTTCAGGGGACTTTATCCCCTTTCAAGGTGTCCAAAGAACAAATTGAACAGGCAATAAAATCCTCCCTAGAGCAGGGAGAGGCAGAGTATTTCCCTGTTAGCTACCTCTGCCCCTGTAAGGAGCTCTGATACTGAAGAGGTACTCCCAGGTCAGACATACCCAAAGTCTCTGTTCCGTCTGGCCCAGGCCTGGAGATCACCTCGGTGCGTTCCCAGGACAATGTGTTCAACACGAGGGTGCTCTGGGTGCTCCACACCTCAGGCTGCAGCAGATCCCTGCACAGGGATTGCACAGCCTCCTCCTGCAGCTGGGCACCAGCCCTGCGGATCTCTGGGCAATAAAAGGGCCTGAGTGGGATCTGAGAGAGCTTCTGCCACTCCTCATGCAATGTGCACACACTTTATCTCCTTCCAAGCTACAACTGCTCATTATCATTAATTATTACTATCTATTAGTAAATAATTCAAGTGTATAATTATTCTGAACTTTGTTATTACAAGATTACAATGAGCACTGCCAGCTCAGTTGGAAAATTCTGGTTAAGGAAGCTCCTGCAAGCACCCCTGGGCAGGCAGAAACAAACCTTGGTGGGAGTCTATCCTGGCATGCCAGCAGCAAGCAGGAAAGTCAATAAAAAGGGATGGTTCTCAATCCCTTGGCTCCCCTGCTAATTTAATGCTATTTCAGACATGCCTGCCGAGGCCGGCCCTGGCAGTCCAGGGTTGGAACCTTCACAGCCCCACCAGGCAGGACCTGCTCCCACAGGTGAGTGCCCTTCTAGCCAAACTCCCTGCTCACCTGTGTAGTATTGCAGGGCATCCTCAACCACGAGCTGGATACAGCTGCCTGGCAGGACATCGTGGAACTGGTTGAGCAGCAATAACCTAAAACAGAGAGCACAAACCAGGGAAGAAAGCAGCAGAGAGCACTGGATTTGTGCTGGCTTGGAACAAGCTCTTCTCTCAAACAAGAGCCCTGTTTGCAAGACAAACTTAGTAACTGTTCCTTATTCCCCCATTACCCAACACCTGAGAGGAAAGGATTTTTTCCATGGCATCCTTTAATTCCCTTTATGTTAGGGCTTGTCAGCTGTCATCTCAGTAAACCACAACCACGGGCAGTAAGAGCTATTTGTTTTTACCCCTCAGGGCTATGAGATACGTTGTTGCACAAGCTCAAACAAGCCAAAACTGGGAAGGAATGAGCTTCAGTAGGAAATGAAGCTTCCAGACAGCAGAGCAGTGAGGGTTTGGAGTTACCTTTCAGAAGGAGAATCAAGCAACGCAGCAAATTCTTTCCAGGCAGATTCCTGATTAGTTTATGGCAGGTTTGTGTACACACAGTGCTGCAGCACTGAACTCTCCCCCAATGCTCCTACACTCCCTCACCTCCAGAGCTGCTGGAGCTGGCTGGCAGGATACTGGAACGCTCTGTCCTGAGCCACAGCCAGGCTGCTGAGCACTTCCACATCATGGAGAATCCGCTCACATTCCCGATTCCCCTTCTTTATCTAGCGCCAATTAAGGACAGAAGGAAGATGCTCAGGAAATGCGTAGCTGGGAGTGGATCTGTCACATCACCAGCAGAATCCCAGCTCCAGTGCAAGGAGGGTTGGCTGCTTGCAGGTGTCATGAGTTTGCATGGCCCCCTTGCCTGGGAGTGGGACCCTCACCTGGGCCTGCGTGGTGTAGGTGCCATTGTGCAGCTCCAGGAAGAGCTCTCCCACCCAGGTGCACAGCTGGGATGATTCCTTCTCCAAGACAGAAAAGAGTTGGTCAGGAGTGGAGATCTGCACCCTGTGGGACAGACACACAGACAGTGATGAGCTGAGGAGAAGCCTGTGACATGGCTAACGGTGCACCTGGGCTGGAAAGGTGACAGGCCTCAGAAACTGCAACACAACCATACAGAGTATTTCTCTCACCCTTCTCCTACCCCTCTCCTGCTCTCCTGTGACTCTTGTCCCTTTCCTGTCCCTTTCCTGGGGACATCCCCCAGGCAGGTGGTGACTGCCAGGCACAGCTGCTGTGCTGACCATTCATCCTACGGCTCTCCTAAGGGGCCACAAGTCCATGGCTGCCCTGTGGACCTGTTCTTACAGCTCTTGGTGACAGAGAGATTCCAGCCCCCTGAAAATCCTTCCCAGCCTTCTGCTTGCCCTTCTCCCTTTCTTTTGGCACTGCCAAAGGCCAGGCCTGGCTCAAAGCAAATGCCCCTGCCAGGAGAGAGGATGGGAGTGCTCCTCTCACCTGGGCAGCCCATCTGTGTTACTCATTCTTTTCATCCTATCCAGCATCTTCTGCGTGGGTCCCCCTCCTCCATCTCCAAAGCCGAAGAGGAACGCGCTGTGGTTCACACGACCTTTGTCCTTGTTGTTCTTCACTGTTTTCAGCATCTGGAGGGATTTTTGGGCAGCTGCAATCCCCTGGCACCCAGCCCCAGCTCCCACAGCTCCACACAAGAAAGCCAGGTCAGTCTTTAGTGTGCAAGGCCCAGTCTTGCTCCTCTTCCTTGGCCCAAAGTGCCTAAATCAGGCACGGGCACATCTTGGAGTCAGGCACCCCAACAGCCTTTGTCCAACAATGCTGCCAGATATCCCGCTCCCTTCCCAGGCAGGGCCCTCTCCCAGGAGCCTCAAATCTGGCCTCAAGGGGCTGGCACTGCCCTTCTCATGCAGGTCTGGCAACCTCACTCACCTCTTCCACTCGTCCATGCATCCCATAGGAATCCCCAGGGGGGAAATGGGTCAGGACTTGGGAACCATCAATGCCTTCCCAGAAAAAGGTGTGATGCTGGAGGGGAGAGAAAGGAGAATGTGGTGCACAAGGGCATTTCAGAGCCTCTTCAGGATTCAAACTGGGCCTTCACTTTCTCTCCAGGGAGGCGCAGGATGCCCTGATGGATCAGTTCAAGGAGAGGACAAGAACAGGAATGCCACAAGGGCAGGGGCTGGATTTGCTGTCTGTTGGACCCACACACAAGTCAGCTTCCCCTCCGGAAGCAGAAGGAATATCTAGGCCAGGGGCCTGGCGGGATCTCTAATCATGTCCTTCTTCTCTTCTGTCCTGACAGGACACCACTATCACCAAAACCTTGTGGCTTCTGGAAGCAGAGCCTGTGTTAGCTGAACTGAAGAACTGTGGAACCAACAGGTCCAGCCCTGCAGAAGACTCCAGCACCCACAGTCCATCCCCTAGGGAGAAGGCAAGCACAGCTCACCGGGAAGGAGTTCACCAGGTTCCAGCTGAGCTTCTGCGTGAGGAAGCGCTGGATCCCACAGCCACGCATCAGCTGGGGCAACTGGGCTGAGTACCCAAATGTGTCTGGCAGCCAGAACTGGGAGCACAGGTGACAGAAGCAGAGGGAGAGCGACATACACAGGTCAGCCCAACCTCACAAAGAGCAAGGGCTAGAAGGAAATGGTGGACAAGGAAGGTGTGATGGAAGAGAACAAGTACCTCCGAGCAGATCCGACCAAACTGCTCCTGGAAGAACCTCTGTCCCTGGAGAAACTGCCTCACCATGGACTCCCCACTGGGCAGGTTCCCATCCTGGGGGGAAGGCACAGGGAGTCCAGAGGAAAGCCAGGCACCAGGGAAGGAGAGGTCTTGTAAGACCCCCATTCCCACCCACCTGACCTGGGAGATCATGGGGAGAACCTCAACAGAGCTCGGCAGAGGGGAAAAGGAGGAACACACTAGGGAGTCCAAAGCTCCTTTCTCAGGGAATGATTTGGGAGGACTGTATTTTTGGTATGCTGGACACTTCAGACAGCTGCTGTTCCTAGGCCTGGAGACCATTGCCAAGCAGACAGGCTCAGCAAAGGCTCTGCTCTCCCCTGCAGCGTCAGGCCTGGTCCCAGAGGATGGCAGAAGGAGGGTGTGGCAAGCCAGGCTCACCATGCTACTCACCATTTCCACCCAGGTGCCTCCAACAGGAATGAACTGTCCCTTGGCCACAAAGTCCTGAATGCGTGCATAGAGCCCGGGGTAGCAGCTCCGCACCCACTGGAACTGCTGGGCCTGCCAGAGCACAGGGATCAGCCCCAGCTCCCCCCACACCCTGTCCCTTCTCTCTGCAACACTTCTGCTTGGTTACATCTCCCCATCTCCTTTTGCTGGAGAAGCAACATGCCACAGAGGAGAGGTGTCCAGAGGGAGATCACTCACCTGGGAGCAGGCAAAGGTGAGCTCTGGATTGTGCTCCATCAGATGGACCACGGTGACCCAGCTCCGGGCACACTTACGGATGGTCTCCTCATACGGCCACAGCCAGGCTGCAGGGACAGGCATGGCCCCACCATGGTTATTACCTAACACAAGCTCCTCACAGAGCTGGAACCTCTCTGAAACCCCTCCTGGGATGGGAAATTGAGGGGTGAAGCCCAACAGGTGGAAGATAGCAGACTGGAATTCATCCCTCATCCCCAGTCCCATCAGTGTTCCAAAGGGCACAGCTAGCCAAACCCACACTCCCATATTGCCCCATTGACAAACCAGCAATGTGGCAGCACAGAGGCCCCATTCCCTTCTCTCAGGGCATGGTATCCTGTGCCTGGAGCCCAAGGGCAACCTATTCTCCCCTTGGGCAGCACACCCTGGCCTCCAGGTGAGAGGAGAGGGAGCGCTGTGCTGCGCTCACCAGAGTCAATGTGGCAGTGTCCCATGGCATGGATGGTGTGCTGGCTCTCGCCATTCCTCTGGCTGAAGATGGCTGCAGCCAGGTCACGTGCAGCAGGGAAGGTGGAGGGGTCAGTAACATCACACACGTTGACCATCTGGTTGGCAGTGTACAGTGCCTGGAAACTCCTCTGGTTTTCCTCCCCAAGGAGCTGGCGTTGAGAGGGATAAAAGTATGACTCTGGCCACTGTATCAGCTCAGATGTCACCTGCCTCCAGGAGAACCTGCTACCTCCTTTCAATATCTATCTCAGGTAGTCATAACAGGTAAACACCATGCCTCTGCTTCACAAACACAGCCTTTTGCCTTTCCTCACATGCCCTCCCAATCTAGGTTCCACATATGCCCGTTCCAGAGGACAGTGGTTAACACATTCTGCTTTGGAGCAGAAAGTGGATGAAAAAACACCTGTGGCTTCTCTCAATTCAGTTTTCTCCTACTCTAGAATATCCTGAGTTGGAAGGGACCCACAAGGATCATCAAGCCCAGACAGCATCAATTGTGCTAAAGCAGAAGCAGCAAACATTTTCTCCTCCGAGGTCTCAGGTCACAGCATAGCAGGAGGAGGAGATGCACTGAAGCTGAGGAAAAGGTAGAAGAAGGGAAGACGAGCTCCCAGACCTGAGCCATGTCCAGCAGTATTTCCAGATCCACCAGCAGTTCATAGACATCTCTGTTGAAGACAACCAGCTCAGCCTTGCTCAGGGTAACCCTCCTGTCTGGGTCAGGAGGGGCGATCATGCTGCCCTTGCCAGCTCCAAAGAGCCCATTGCAGGCCAGCTCCACATACAGTGTCAGGCTGTGGGGACAAGAGGAAACCATCAGGGACCAGGTCACAAAGCACCAGGACACAGGCAAGGATGTGTGTGTCCTCAGCCTCTTGGCTTCCAACAATACCAAGGCCCCTAGCAGTGGCTCAGCTGACCACCCACCTGTGGGGCTCTGACTCTTTCAGGCTCCTTGTCAGGATGTAGCTGGTCTTCTCACCTTCCTTAGTCAATCCCTGCACAGGAAGATGGCACATGCAGCACATGTCAGCAGAGGTCCATGACAGCAGGCTGGACAGGCAGGATAAGATACCCCAAAGTCCAGAGGGGCTGGTCCCACACGCTGTGGGATAATTGTTGGCACAAGAACAGGAACAGACCTCTGCATGCACCACCACAGAACATGGCAGGGACGCCAAAGGTCACCACTCTGTGCATAGCAGGGCACCTGGCACACCCCTGATCCATATCTCCATACCTGGACAGGCTGGGCATCTCGCCACACCATGCCCTCCCCATCGCTCTCCCAGACGAAGTGCACTTCCCGCCCTGCCCATGCCGGGGGGATGCTCAGCTCCACCTTAAACCAGCACGTCTCCCATCTGGAAGAGAGCAAGCAGCACCCTCAGTCCAGTATGTGACCTTCTCCCAGGGGAAAGCACACTTCCTCAGAGCCCTCCATGGAAAAACCAGAGTGGGGACAGCCCACGAGTTTGACACACACAAGGATGCTGCCTGTCCATACACACACCTGATTTAACCTGTGCCCTTCTGGAACCCCAGAGAAACCATCAGTGACATCTTGTCTGACCACTGCNCGGGATGCGCCGCGGAGTCTGGAAGCAGGAGAGCGATGCCGGTGGACAGCGATCCCCAAAAAGCCTGTGGTCGGAGATGGCCAGGACACATGGACAAGATCAGTCCCGCACGGACTAGTACAGAAAGCTTTCACCGCAAGCTGAATCGCCCTGCCACCACCCAACACCCTCAATAATTTTAACAGATTGCTGAGTTATAAAGGGCCCTGGTGGTGGCCAGGGGAGGGCTGAGGGGCTGTGCCGAGGAGCCCCGAAGCAGGGCTCCAGACTAAGGAGTGTCTGTGTGTGTGTGTGTGTCTGTGTGTGTCATTTGTCCCCTCAGAGTGACTCCACTGAGCTCCCGGAGCCCCCGCACCCACGGCCGGCAGCGCCCCGGGGCAGCATCCCCACCCCGAGGGGACACACCGGAGCTTGCCCCGGCCGCCGCCAGCACCCTGGGGCTGTCCCGGAGAGTCCCCCCGGCCGCCCACCTGCCCCGCAGGTTGCAGTCGGTGAAGTAGGTGTCGGAGAGGAACTTCTCCACTCGCTCCAGGGCCGTCCGCCGGTGCTTGATCGCGGCCATGGCGGCGGCCGAGCCCCCGCCCCGCCCCGCGCGGCGCAGGCGCGGCCGAGCCCGCCCGGAGAGCGAGAGCCCGACCGGAGAGCCCGACCGGAGAGCCCAACAGGAGAGAGAGAGCCCGCCCGGAGAGCGAGAGCCCGACC
>VXAX01005240.1:321464-339644 GCA_013399835.1 Leptocoma aspasia | reverse complement strand
AAAACAAAAAAGAACAAAAAAAAAAAAAAAAAACAAAAAACCAAAACAAAAACCCAAAATAAAAATAAAACAGTTCCACTGGCACTAGAAAGGACAGACCGATCTGCACAGGGTGAGTCCAGCCTGGGAGGGAGGGGAGGGAGCGAGAGGAACCCAGGGTCCGCTGCCCCATGGCCCCACACCGGGGCCCGCGAGGAGAGGAGAATCCGGTGGCGACAGGCACCTGGGGATTTCAGGGACACATCCAAGCGGTCCGGTGGTGGAGAGCATCCTGTTCCCCTCCCTCGCCGCTCAGGGCCTCCGGGGAGTCAAAGCCTCAACGCTGCTGGTGTGTACGAGCTCGTGGTGTTTCTCTGGGATGGCTCAGTTCAGAGAAGGGTCCTTCCTGCCCAGAAAGGGCCGGCAGCCCACGGCCCCGGGTGGAGATCCACGTCCCCACAGGGAATCCCGCCGGGCCAGCTTGTACCAGCCACACACTAGTCAGGTGGCCATGTCACGGGGATACACAGTGGGGGGAGAAAGGCATCTCCCTCCTTCCCTGGATGCGCGCGCACACACACACATCTCCCGGGCTCTGCCCTCGCCCCGGGGGACTCCTAGGGTGTCTTGAATATCGTGCCGTATTTGACGCGGTACTTGTTGATGCTGACAAAGTGCAGGGTCTCTGTGTCACAGGTGGTGGTGCAGGGCACCAAGCCCTCCAAGCCCTCACCCATGAGCCACTTGTTTGTCTCGGCTGCCATTTCGCGGGGCACGTGCTCCTTGGTCCATTTGTCCACCCAGGCCTGGAACCGCTGGTGCAGCCTCTTGCTCACCCTTTCGTGGGACTGCAGAAACAGGGAGAGGTGTCAGGAAAAGGCAGCTTTGGCCCCCAAACTGCAGCATAACACAAAGATTGGCTTCTGGTTGATACAGGCAAGGGGATCAAACACAGAGGGAATTTGTAATGCAGACACTGGACTACCGACAGAGAGAGAGCTCTGATGAAGATCCCCCTGGTCTCCCCTCCAAGCAAATACGTGGCAAAATGAGCTTAGAAATATAAAAATGTTTATGCTCTTTGTTTAATACAGCAGTTCACGGGCTGGGGCACGGAACATATCCAGTGGGAGCCTGAAAGTTGCGTGCCCAGCTCAGAGTGAGTCCTTTCTGCATTGCCCAAAAGATGCTGCTGCCTCTTCTGCTAGCACCCAGGATCAGGCAAGTCCTGCTTTTCCCAGCCCTCAGGGTCTGTCTCCAGCCCCCAGAGAGGGGCACAGTCCCAGGAAACAGCAAGTTCAACATGCATTACACATACTGGGGACACAATTGCTACAGAAAATTAAGACCCAGGTCAGGTCTAACAGGCTCAAGAAGCTCTGACTTAACAGAAACATCAGGAGAGGAAGCACTGTACACTTTTTTGGGTAAGCATCTGCCTAAGGAATGTAAAATCCAGGACAGATGGTATAAAGCCATGGCTACAGTCACAATTTAGAACAGCCAATATAATTAAACCTCCAGATTAAAACTTACAGATTTTATTATTTGTTTGTTCTTCTCCCAGAGACTGACTGTTTGGGGTGTTAACTGCTAAATCAAATAGATTTGTTTCCAAAATCCAATGTAGCTTCTACAGCTCCCTTAGTGTATTCCAGTAACCAAGGGCTAAGCTGTACACTACATATTTAACACTTCAAGAACTTATGTTCAGATTCTCTGTGAAGAGCACTGGCACACAGTATCCTGCTTGTAAGCTTACATTCCCTTGAGGTTTGTGCCAGTTGAATGAGATAGACTAAAATAAATCAGCATTTCAAAGAGTCACTATGCTGCAATAAAATGCTCTCATCTGATGTGGATGCAAAGTTTAAGAGAATTACTTTACAACTAATGAACTAAAGCCACTATCTGTATCTCATCAGCAAGAAACATGGTAAGTAGTTGTTTTATAAACCTAAATACATGATAAAAGTGGATGGAAATATTCCCATAAGATGAGAAAAGGAGAGTGTCAAAGCACCCACATGACCAGATCAGTTTCCTCCAGTGCAATCCTCCTACATTTCACCCATCTGGAGTCAAAAGGTGTTTTCATCCTGGATAAACCCAAACCTTTACAGCTTCCCAAATAGCCAGAGAGGCAACGCCTCCTTCCTTCCCCTGGGTGCCAGGGAACACCAGCAGCCCAGCCCATTCTCTGGCCGGCTCCTACCTGCTGAGCTCGCAGCAGCGCGGTCCTCCTGTACATGTAATCCTCTGATTTGATCACGTACACCATCTTATAGGAGTTCAGCTTGAATTTGCACTCCACCTTGTCCAGGCTGTCCAGGTTCTCCACGGACTTCTTACTGTTTCCCTCCTTCCCTTCCTTCTCCTGCTGCTCCCGACCACGCTGACACTTGCGGATCCGCCTCAGATTCCTGCAAACCAGAGAACCCCTCCTGGGAATTAGCACCCACCCCCTGGCACTGCAAAGCTGGGTGTAGCTCAGCTTTGCTGATGGATCTCAAGGCCAGGTCGGGCAGGGCTTGGAACAACCTGGTCTAGTGGGAGGTGTCTCTGCAGACGGCAGGGGTGGAATGAGATGAGCATTAAGGGCCTTTCCCAGCACAGCCTGGCCACTCACCTGGGCAGGAAGACAGGTTTCTGGGCCAGGTGCTCACGGAGCTCGGGGGAGGTAGAATCAGAGTTGACGTACCGCTCCACGTAGTCGGACCAGCGCTGGAAGCAAGCACAGAGCACACATCAGCCACTGCCCTCCCACCAAACAACGTGTCAGGGCTGAGGAGGCTGAGCTGGAAGTCACGCAGAAGAACGCAACATCCCTTCTGAAGGCTCCGAGCATCTTATGTCCAAAAAGGCAGGTACAATGGTTCTTTATGTGGTTTTGAGTATTTTCTAATACAAAATAAACTAAGAAGGAGTTGCCTGCTCACATCACTGGAAGCTTTACGGCATGTCCTTGATGTTTCTTTGTCTTGTGCTAATGGACCACACCACCAGTCAGCTGGACACTCTGGTCCAGAACAACCTTGACCAACCATCACAGTCAGCTGTCTGGACAAGCTGCCCTTACCTCTGCTTCCACAGGGTCATCTGAGTTTTCTTCTTCTGTGTCCAGCAGCTCAATGGTTAACTGAACTTGACCTCTGCTCTGAATGAACATCAGCTATAAAGAAAAAGCAGAATGAACATCAGTAAGAGGAGGTTTGAAATACAAACAAACACCTTCACTTCTCACTGGGACAAAGGGACAATGAAGCAAGCTGGCAGTTTTGGAGGCTTCTTGAGCCCCCACAGTAAGTTTGAGGGCACGGGAAGAGATATTATACACTCAGGCTTTTAAAGTATTTCTCTGGCTCAGGAAGGGCCTGACCGCTTCCTGCCTCTTCAGCAAAGGAAGTATGGATTTGATTAGCACAGGTTTATTAGCAATGTATGCAGGCAACAGTGATTTAATGCCCAGTCAGTAGTGGCGGATCTCCCAACAGTCGACAAAATTGAGACACCAGAGAAACGGGAGAGTTTGAGCTAACAAATTACAAGCAGTGGCAGCCAGGCAGTCAGTACGATACAGCCCAAGGCTGCTGTAAAGCACATTGCTGTTCCAGGAAATATACTCCTCCTTGAAACTTCATCTCTGAGGGGCCCTTACAGAACCATTAACCTACGTTCCAAAAGCTGGCAGCACGTGTACTGGTTTTGGCTGGGATGGAGTTAATTTTCTTTAATTTTGGGTGCCTAAACAAGGCTCTTTTTTAAAGGACCAGTGCCTCTTCCTTCTTAAAAGGCATCCCCCTCAGCTCTTGCTGGTTTTACACCGTGGTTCAGAGCCTGGCTTTACCTTGAAGCAGTTCTCCTCGGACATGAGCTGCTCGGCTTTGCGCTGGTACGCGGCCTCCAGGAGCGTGCGGGAAGACTGGGACGCCAGGAGACCTCCGGTGGCTCCGTTGCTGTTCTCTGACAGGTACAGGTCTGTCACCTGCACACAGATCTCATCGCTCACGATGTGCTGGAGCTGCAAACAGGAGCAACAGGGGAAGGGGTTTGTCAGGGAGGCTGCTACACCCCCATCGGAACAGAATAAAATAACAGTGTAACAATGGGATTGAGCTCAAGCAAAAAAAAATCTCTTAGCTTCTACTTGCAGATGATCTCTGCTACTACGTGAAAAACCTACAATATCTTTAGAAAAATTAGCAGGTGGAAAAGGACAGCTACTCAGAGAAAAACTACACACAGAGAACATTCTGATCAGCAGCAGGGGAGGAAGGGCCAGAGCTCTGTGACACAGCGTGTCCCCTCCTCACCAAGGGACTGCTGCTGTGTCTGAGGAGAGGGGTGGGAGGTTTAAGATCAAATCTATATTTTGTGTAAGTTTAAAAATCAAAAGTCTCCCAACTGTCTTCTGAATTCAGTTAATCTCTGGACTGAAGGGCTTCTGAAGAGCAGCTCTACCCTTCTGAAAGGGGAAAGCCCTTTCAAGCTATTCTACTTCCAGCCCCTTGTGTCTATTTTTGTTCTTTATGCTACAAAAAGGCAGAAGAATTTTTCCTTTGCTCACACATTCTTCCTACCAACCCAATAAAAGGACTGGAGTTTAACAGCCAAAATGAGCTACTCCAGCAGCCAGATAAAAGAGACAAAAGGTTTTTAGAAAAAGTGTGCACTCCTACAGCACTGATGGAAAGGAACTATTTAGATGTCATTTCTTTTTTTTTCTTTTTTTCAAAGCTAAAGCAAGATTAGCTCTGGACATGTTTTTAATACTTATATCCTAAAACATCTGGAAAACAAGGAGAACTTTGTAGAGGATATTCTCAATAATTCAAACAGATCAGAAATCACTTTCTATAATTTCTCTACTATGAGGGTTAGAGAGCTGGGTGAAGAAACACCCTGAATTTACCTTCTTACCCCTGAAATTCCCCATGTAGGCATACAACATGGCCTCCAACGCCAGCCTGGGTTCTCACTGCAGCAAACAACCTGTCTACTTTCTCTGCCCCTGCCCACCCAGCCCCCAGGCCTTGCTGGCAGCCACCTGTCGGACGATGCTCTGGATCAGCTTGTCCATGGTGAAGGCGATGTAGGCGTGGATGGTGAACATCTCGCGCAGGGAGTCCTCGTACTGCGACGAGTCCATGTTCCCGTCCAGGAGGTTGCGCACCATGTCCAGGAAGGCTGGGTAATAATCCTCAACATCGATGTCCACTGCAGCAGGAGAGAAGGGGAGAGATGGGCACACCGCCCCCAGGAAGGGTTGCTGTGAGTTTTGGTCCTCAGGTGACCCACTTAAGCGGAAAGAGTTACTTAAACTTGTCCCTTATG
Organism: Leptocoma aspasia; assembly: GCA_013399835.1. Taxonomy (NCBI): domain Eukaryota; kingdom Metazoa; phylum Chordata; class Aves; order Passeriformes; family Nectariniidae; genus Leptocoma; species Leptocoma aspasia. Next base: position 334,331 of record VXAX01005240.1, on the reverse strand, counting down.
GACATAAGTAAGTCCTTTTAAGGCCACAGGTATTTTCACAATCTCTTGCTTTCTAGCTCTAGCCTTCTCCATGAGCCTTTTATTTCTGAAAGCTTTTACTTAGGGAACTTCAGGATATGCAAGTGTACAATGAAAGCTCTTATGAAATAACTGCTGCATATTATCTTTCTGTTGTCCACGTCCTATGTTCTCCACATCTTCCCATCTCCCCAGGGATAATAAAAGAGAGCCCATCTTAAAGGGTCACTGCTGTCATGTGCCTGAAGACACCAAACACCCTGTCACCACACTACAAACAGAAGCACCTTTTTCCCCCCAGCCTCCCACCAGAAGTCACTCACTGGGCTCCTTCAGTCGCAGCTGGATGGCAGGACTGTCACTCTTGTCTCGCTTTATGCCCAGCACTTCCCTCTCCCACTCCCGTTCCCGCGTCTCCTCCTCAATCTGCCGCTCGGCCTGGGTGCAGATCCGCAGCAGCCGCAAGCACAGGATCTGGTGCAGCCTCATGAAGATGTACCAGTTGCTGTTCACGTAGAAGAGGTTGTAGACCTCATCCATGCCCCGCAGCTTCTGGGCTGTCGTGTTGTTGAACATCAGCTTGGTTTTGGGAGGACTGCCCCCAACACCGTTGTGCTTTTTTGCAGCCCCAGTAGCTTCGTCCACATCCATTTCCTCCTCTTCTTCCTCTTCCACATCGGAGAGTTCGCCTCGCTGAGCAAACAGCAGGTCTGGAATGAAGTGATACATGATCTGCTTGATTTTGTACTTGTCCTCCTTCTGGATTCCCGTCTGCCGCTTCACGTGGTGGATGATGAGAGAGGCAGCATCTTCCAGGATCTGCTTGTCTTCATAGGCTAGTGAGAGGTGTGGGCCTGTGGGCACTCCAGCATTGTCTTCTGAAGCCTGTTCTTGCCTCTACAAAGGAGAAACAGCATAAAAATCAGCCTAAACAATCCCTCTCCACCACCCAAGAGCCTGCTAGAAAGCTCTCCCAGTGGAACAGATTTCCTCCCTCATCAAGCTGTGAGGAACAGGAACTGAAACTGCACTAGCAAAGTACATAAGCTCGAGGGAAGGAAACTATTGGTGACCACCTCACCTCATCATAGATGCTTTCAATCTCATTGAGGAGACTCTTTGACCTTAGGACCTTGGTATCATTCTGCTTGAAGTTGATGCCCTGGTGGTCCAAGGATTTCAGGTAATACTTCTCATTCTGCTCTCGCCAGACTTTATTAAATCCTCTCTGGGCTTCTCGCCACTCTTCCTCTTTCATCTTTAACCTTGGATCAAGAAAACAAAGGTGAGCTAAGAGGTGAGCATATTAAAAAAACCTCGGCCCATGGTTCTTGGTGAAAGCTGACAAGAGCTGAACTCTCAATGGAATGGGCAAGGATCAAAGATACTCCACAGAAAGGAGCTTGCCAGAAGGTGCCCCCTGGACACACTCTTCTGGAGAAACCACTCTGGGTTTCTTTCACATTTAGGTAAAACCACACAGGAAGAAAGCAGTGCCAGGAGAGGGAACAAAGGGTCAGGGAATGCAGAAAAGCTGGCCCTGGTCTCTCAGAAATCCCCAGAAAGCTCCACCTGTGGAACAGGGGCAGCTTAGTTTGGACAACTGAACAAAGCATGGACACCTGAGTATCCTGGGAATGCACTCCTGAACCTTGACTCAGCATCCCAAGCAAAGCACCCCTGATTCAGTCCAAGAAGGGTAGGGAAACTTGGACCTTGCAGGTATTCTGGGAAGGCTGCTTTGCCCAGCTCCAGAGCTCCAAAACACAGGACCAAGAGTCCCACAGAGATAAAACAGCATGTGCTGCTTACACATCTCCTCAACCTTCCCCAAGGAGCTGCAGCATCCACTCCCCTTTAACTGAGGAGGAGGAGCCTGACAACAGAAACAGGACTGGGAATCTGAGGATAGCAGAGACACCATGATCTGGGCATACAGGCCCATAGGATTTGGGAAGGGATCATACTTAGCCCTGGGACAACAGTTCTCTTATCTTATGCACAGTGCTGACACCAGGGAAGAAAGAAGTTTAAGAGGAGACAACAAAAGCTCTATATCCTTCCAGCTGAGCTGTAAAGATTTTGTTTCAGGAGGGCAATTCCCCCTAGGTGATTATTATGGAATACACCAACTGTCCAGAATATAAATGAACCTTTTAGTTTCACAGAATAACAGAATCATGGAATGGAAGAGACCTTACAGATCATCCCACCTCCTGCCATGGACAGAGACACTTTCCACTGGACCACGTTGCCCCAAGCCCTGCCCAACCTCACCTTGAACACTTCCAGGGGTGGGGCAGCCACAACCTTTCGGGGCAAATTTACAGCCTTATGGAGGGTACACTCCTTAGGGGCAGAAATCAGCCACTTTTCCATAAATTTGGACGGCATAGAGTGCATTACCCTTTGGAAGAGACCCTGGGGCAGGGTGCTGGGGCAGTCAGTACCTTTTCAGCACAATGGGAACAGCCACGGACGGGTTCTTGCGAAGCCCATCGATGATGTCAGCTGCTTTGTCAGCATATATCCTCTGGAGAGCCTTGCGGTGGATCACCTCCGAGGTGCCCCCCAGGGTGTTGTCCAGCCGGAATTTGGCCTGCTCCTCCGCTGACAAGCGCGACAGCTTCTTCTGGATTGCCTCGAGAACACGGATCGTTGCCAGGTTGGTCTCCAAGACAACATCCAGCTGGAGAGAACAGTGCATCAGCCGTAGCATTTGAATAGACAAAACATGATACTTCACGGAGGCAAACATTCAAGTGACACGAAACAAGAAGCTGCGTCTGTTTAACAAGGTATACTCGAGCACTTTGGTGCTCAGCTGCTCTAAAATAATCCAATTTCATTTCATCTGCTACCTAAATAATACTGTGTAAGAATTTAAAGGCTACCAGAATGATACTGTTCGGAAATTACATCTTCCAGCTGGGAATAGAACACAATTGACAGTTACTCTACAAAAGGACGTGCCAAATCTGTGCAGATTCAGGTAATTGCCCAGCTAACTTCCATTTCCAGTCAAAATGCCAGTCTTTTAAAATCGTGAACATATTGCTTTGCAGATGATTACAGGGGAATGCATGTTCTCATGCACTACGTGGGCAGGAAGAACAGAAAAGATGCAGCAATTCCACGCTGGCCATTCAACAATTTCATGCGGAGTGGGGTGAACAAAGAGCTCTGCACAAAAGGTGAGGGGCAGGGGTGGCAGCTTAGTGGTTATGCAGCCACTGCTTCTTGCATGAAGAGAAAACAAGTTTTTATGCCAAAAACCAGGGGTCCAACACAAAGAAAGATGCAGAATTAAAGGTATCATTACATCAAGCTCATTAACTGTTCACAGAACAGAGCTTTGCGAGACATGAACCAAGGAAAAGCAACTTACCTCAAAACGCTCGTCCTCACACCTGTAGATGTGCTCTTCATACTGTGTCTTCTTGGAGCTCACAAATGTGGAATCTTCAGACCAGGATGGGAAGGAGACCCAGGTGTCATTCAAAACCTTTGAGGGAGGCAGAGGGAGAACAAGAGTCGTGGTCAGTGTTCAAGGGGATCACACCTGGCCAGCTTCAAGAGCCGTCTTCTGATGGGACAATCTAATTCCCAGCTGGAAAAAGTGTGTGCCCCTTCCAAAGCCCAGCTTTCACAGGGCACCCCCAAACAGCCAGAACCCAAACAACCAGGCAGCCTGAAAAATTCATAGGCTGGAGCTGTGAGGAAAAACCTTGCGAGAGAAGAGGAAAATAAAGGCGAAAGGAGCTTTGCTGCTACTTTGGATTAGTCAGCTGCAACCAGCTGGTTCTCCATGTGTGGTTCACCATCAACACTGTATGGTCACCACAGCAGACCTGAGTGTTAGACAGGACACAGTTGCTGCCTCCAAATAAGGCTAATTGGAAGCATAAAACCATACCCCAGCATCACCTTTCCTGACAAAACAGCTCAGCACCTACAGCTTTCAATATAGGAGCAGAACATTAAAAAGCAAACAAACAAACAAAAAAACCCAACAAGAACCTCAAAGAGGCTGAAGGCAAAGAAACAATGATTTTGGCAGGCAGTCTTGAAAGTCAGGTCCAGTTTTCATAAACCCAAAGCCTGAACAACTGAGTCATTAGATTCTCACAGGGAGAAAACTTTGTAACTGCATCACACGTGAAGCTTTTGAGAGACGTGTCAAGACATGGATTAAAAATTCAGCATTTCAGGGAGAAAGAAAGATGCATCTGAGGGAATACGTGGGACAATCTGTCTACAGAAAACATGATTTTCTTTTAAAGTTGGCCTAGAGACAACTCTGAAAGCAGGCTAAGCGAGAATTTAGGTAAAAAGGTAGCAATGATCCTGAATTACATACTACCTTGTAAAGGACCTCTGAGATCATATGAAGACCACACAGAAGATGACCAGTCCTGTCATCTCCTACTTAAGTCTGCAATCTTAATGTTCCTTTCACAGGTCACACCACGTAACACATCACGAATAAGATGCAGGAGCATTAGGTATGTCAGTAATTAACCATCATAACTATTCAGTAGGTTTTTCTCCAGCTGCCCCCCAACGCTCTACGCAAACCTTTCACAAACGCTGCTGGAGCAGAGCTGATGCCAACCATCAAAGCCACGTGGGTACCACAACTCCCAGCCAGCTTCCAGCATAACCCAATTCCTAGACTGACGCCTCACCCTGTGCAACAGCTTCTGGATATGATCCAGATGTTTACAGGAGTGCCACTAGGAATTCCTTAGGTGTGCTCCCCTGGGGCTGCCACACGCACCGCGGCGATCCCGAGCCAGGCTGGTGTGCCCACACATGCCTGGGTGCAGGAGCAGCACGGAGCAGTGTGGATCAGTGCTGAGCAGCCAGCTGCCCGGCCCCAGCTCCATGCTCACCACCACCAGACGTGCCCTGACATCTCCAGGAACCTTTCCAGCACAGGGATACAAACTAAATCCCCCATCCTGCTCCGCTTTGCTGGCTTCTGCTCCCATGCTTTACAAAGGCTGGGAAGAGCCTGGCTCTGTGGCACAGCCCCTGCCTTACCTCTTTACACAGCGGAGTCCGGCCCGTGCACTTGGGCTGCTGGTAGCTCTTGGGCAAGGCTCGGTAGCTGGAGCCCAGCCTCTTGCAGGAGGCATAGTCAATCTCCATGGCAATCCCCTCAGTAGCCCGTTCCTTTGGATACGTCTCCATGTGAACAGACTCCTTATATCCCAGAAAGTTTTTAAACCAAGTGAACAGTTCTGGGAATTTCCTAAAATGAAAGGAATGAAGTGAAAAACGAGCTAAACAGAATGCAAACAGCGCTGAGCTGTGATGCTGAGGCTAGAACTGATTACTGCAGACAACCCTCTATCAATCTGGTGAGAAGACCCCCTCTGCTCAACCCCAATTCCACAGAGCCTGACCAAATGGGAAGCAAGCAGCTGCTGTTGATCAGGTGAGGGATTGCTCTCTGGTGCAGCTAAGGTTCTTTAGGATTAGTGACGAGCAAGGAGCAGCTGTCAAAGCTTTTGCTACAGGGACAGCATTTGTGGCACAGTCACATCTGGGTCTACCCAAACTACCCTGGTAGTGAACTCAGGCCAGATTCCTCATTGTTTGCCAACGATTTGAACCTTAAACCAGACCTTTCCTTTCCAGAGGCAGCAAGAAGAAACCAAAAGACAGTTCTGTAACTACACAAAAGGTTTCAGTGCCAAGCAGTTGCTTCAACCAGACTTCACAGAGCAGCATAAATCATGGAGAAGCCTTTGCCTGCAAGGCCCAAGTTTGCCTGCTTGCAGGATTTCCTGAAACATTTATTTGTCTAAAATACAGTGTTCAAGTCCTCTTATTTCATGCAAAGCTCCAGCAATAGAACCTGTTACTAACTGAATCACTAATTATTCACTGCTTTTTCATTATATGGCAAAAAAATAATGTCCCACTCCAGAATAAAAAAAACCTGTTTTATATTTTTCCCTGTAGTTAGGAGCACAGGCAGTAGATGGGAAAAGTACAGGATTTTCTTGTCAAATATTGCATCTTTTCTACCTAAAGTCAGGCATCCTGCTGATGCTCCTACTTTCTCTGTAGTGTAGCTACTGTAATGGGGTCCTGAACCCAATTTATGTTGCTACTGCCTTCTTTCTTGGAACCAGCAATTCAGTGCCCAGGCAAAAGAAACACTAATCCTGCTGCCCAAAGTTGATGAGAAGATATCTGTTGGTTTTAACCAATTAATAGAGCTGTTCTGTATACTACTGACAATCATGGAAGTAATAAATTCCTATTTAAAGTGCTGAGTTCCTTAAAATTTTTGGCTTTGTGACAGAATTCAGCTGCTTTTTGGAAACTTTACTGAGTTTATATCAACACACTGCTTTTTTGGGAAGACATTTGCTATGCAATTAGACAGTCAACCTTTTCTCAAATGACATAACCCATGACTCCAGAGCAAGAAACTGTACTAACAGGCTGCTACTAATTTTGTTTGCCCTACTGGAAAGGGAAGACACAGAGCAAGCAACACCTGTACTGCTCCTGCATGCTGCCTGTCAGGACACAGCTGGGAATCTCTCTGGGATAAGGAATAGGAAAGGGCAGTGCAGAAGACCACGAAGGTGAGTGCTTCTTTCCTGGGTCCACGACAGAAACAGAGCAGGAAAGGGGCTGCACTTACCCCAGGAATGGAGAAACCAGCTGCACGAGCTCGGCCCGGGAGATCACCTCCTGGTTGAAAATAACCAGGCAGCGCAGGAAGTTCTCATACGCTTCTGTGCTGCGCAGAGCTTTGCGGACCTGACCGGGGGGAGACAAGAGGAAAAGAGGAACTGTCAGGGTGAGACTATGCAGGGGGTTGTCCAGGAGATCTGGATTTGACACTGTGTTTCCCACACAAATCCTTAAGTGAGTTGAACAGAGAGAACTTGCCCCGCACACAGGCCCAGATGAACTGGTACTGATGGGAGCCACCCCAGGCTGGGATCCCCTGCAGTGTCAGCACTGGGGCATTACTCTCAGAAAGGAGCTGCAAGTGGAGAACTAAATCCTTCAAAGAACCCTGTAACAGCTGGATTACAAAACACTGGAATGACAACATCAGTTATAACTGCAGCACCTCAGACCCAGCCAGGCTGCTTTTAAACTCCAGAGAGTATTTAAAAGTAGGGAGTGAGGGATATGAGACCCATGCCCTGGGTAACACGTCTCCAGCCTCTGCCTGCTTCCTTGGCTTGGATTATCCCAGACAATCCTCCTTCTGTAACCCCGATCTTCACAGAATGAGAAAGCCAAACTATTCATCCCGACACCATTACCTTTCCCACAAGAACAGCTGGATCTACACAGGAGACTGAGATCTATCATTGTTAAATTATTCATCATTATGGTTATAATTCCACAGCAGGGATTTCTAGGTTTACTCATGTTAACACCTACACATCCTCCAAGCAATAAATTGGTTCCCAGTTACCATTAGCTGGTTCCCATCACGCTGCAGAATTCACCAGATCAGCAGGGAGCAACCAAGACTGTCATCAGTGTGTGAATACTGCTTAAAAGGATGGTTTTAAGTTCATCCCATACTCCCCTCTGAGCTATAAGGCACTGTATGGACATCTCAGAGAAGACACCAAGGTACCATTTGGAAACATCCCATATCTCCTTCACTTGATCTGTGTGCTAAACCAGCAACAGGTAACAACTGTGCAATTAATTAGATTAATCTCTGAGGGGAAATTAAAAAAAAAAAACCAACCCAATGTAAATATGAATCAGGTGCTTTGTAAACTGAGCTCCCCCCCTGCAGCCAGCTGGCTGTAGATGGGTACAAGCTGTGCCAACACAGCAAGACACGCCACGCACATCATCAGCTATATGGGGATCTTATAAAGGGGAAAACAGTTTGGAGTGTGGGTTACAGGAAAAAATTCCCATTCCCTCAAACAAAATGCAGCAGCAGCAGGTGGAAAGCTGGAGAAGGAGCTTTGCTGAAAAGACACATGTAAAAAATATCACCAATTAAAAAAAAAAATTCAATGGACCCAACTTAGAGGTTGCAGGATACACCTGAGGTCAAGCTGAGAAATGTTATCAGGGTGGTGTAAATCTCACACGCTTCACTGTGATAAAAATCCAGATGTGTATACAGGAAGGACCTACATCAAGGATATGCAACATCTGCACCCTGCCTCTCACCTTCTCAAAGAAGAGAGATTCTGTCCCCACACCGTGTTTGCTGGCTTCTGCCAAAGACTGGTCTTTCAAACCAAGCAGCTTTGGTTTCTTCTGTTATTAAAAAAAAAAAAAAAAAAGGCAATTAAAAACAAAAAGGGTGTTCAGCAAGTTGGGATAATTTGATTATCTACCACACATGACTGCCAGCTCCCTGACCCCACCATGTGGTTCCCATTAAAGAAAAGGTGGCTTTTTCAGAGGAGAAGTCTATTAAACCATGCGCTACAAGTTAATTTCTGAATGTTAATAAGTAGCATGCATCTCCAAATATTTGTAATACATTGTTGCACCCTTTCCTGTAACTAGCTGATCGTTTCAATCACGCTACAGCATACCTTACTTTGGTAACTAGTTTGGAAAACTGCCAGAAGAAATTATTTTCCCATCACTCATCCAGTTCTGCAAGTCTTACACCTCCCCAGAATGACAATTTTTTTCTCTGCTACATTCTGCAGCAAGATGCTTTATTTTCCCCATCCTCAGAAAGGCTGAAAGTTGCCTCCAAAACATGCTTTATTTTGGTGCCCTCGATTGGAAGAGGAGGAGAAAGGGCAGAAGGGGACTTAAATGGTACAATTATGCCTGCTAATGCTTTTCATGACAAATGAAGATATACTGGCTTCAAAAAAAGCAAATTTATCCTTCATGCACAAACACGAAGACACCTGGCCACAGGACAATTTTTGTTGCACTACAAAGCCTCTCTGCTCTCACAAATCATGCGTCATTTGAAAAGGGCAAACTCTGCTGAGAGAATAATCATTCATCATTGTATTAAAAGCTTTAGCACAGGAAAGACGAGCAAACATGATTCTACTACTGCATCTGCTCAAAGTTCTACTACAACAAAGCTTTCAGGCACGCCTTTTCAGCTCATCTTTTCCTATGTGCCTTAGGAACATTTGCTACAAATATTGGACAAATTTATTCTGTGGCATTACTGAGACTTTTGTCTCCACATTCCACAACTCCCCCTCGTTAAACACTTCTAATAAAACTACATCTTTCTAATAAAGTGATGAAAACTCTGTTTACCCAAGCCATTAAAGTAACTGTGTCCCACCCTCAGGAACAGATACCACCACCCATTTGCAAAACTCAGAGGCCAAGACTTGTGCTTGGAAACAAGGACTTCTGAAAGGTTTAAAGACAATCATCATTGTTTTCCATGTTCTCAAGGTGCAGCCTGTACCACAAAAATCACAAGGACTTGGAAAACACATCCTGCTGTGCCCCAGCCTCCTGGGACAAACAGGGCTCTGAAGGGGCAGCACAGGCTCTCACCTTCACCGGAGGGGTTGCTCCAGTGCCCGAGTGCCGACGGATCTGGCAGCCATTCTGGTTGGGTCTCTGCTGCTTGTTGTTGAGCTGTGGCTTCTTCACTGTGCCCCCGTGGTCATTCCTGACCGATTCCACTTTCTCTGCAGTTGTCTTACTTAACAGCTTGTTCAGAGACAAACCCGTGAGACCATTAGGGTACGTTCCACACAGAATGTCACCGAATGGTCTGGCTTGGAAGGGACCTTTAAATCATTCAGTTCCAATGCCATGCCATGGTCATGGACACCTTTCACTATTCCAAGTTGCTCAGAGTTCCATTCAACCTGCCCTTGAACACCTCCAGGGATGGGGCAGCCACAGCTTCTCAGGGTAGCCTGTGGCAGTGTCCCACCACCCTCACAGGGAAGAATTTTTTTCTAGTATCTAATCTAAACCTACTCTCTTTCAGTTTGAAGCCATTCCCCCTTGTCCTGTCACTCCATGCCCTTGTAAAGAGTCTCTCTCCATCCTTCTTTGAGGCTCTCTTCAGGTACTGGAAGGCCACAATTAGGTGACCCCTGAGCCTTCTTTTTTCCAGGCAGAACCATCCTAATTCTCTCAGCCTTTCCTCACAGGAGATGTGCTTCATCCCTCTGATCATCTTGGTGACCTCCTCTGGACTTGCTCTGACAGATCAATTCCTTCCTGGGGACCCCAAAGCTGGATGCAGCAGTCCAGAGGGGTCTGCTGCTCCTCCTAGCTCTAGATGATCGATGGATTTTACTGCAGTTACAGCACTAACTTAGAGCAACCCTTTTAGGCAAAGGAATTGCATTTAAAATAAAAGTTATTTAAGAGAAAAGTTGTAGCCAGAAAACACAGTCTACCCCCCGACCTCCTTCCTACACCCCAGCAAAGTCACTGGAATAGCACATTTTTCTGAACACTGGCTTCACACAGAACAGTCTGCCTGAGGTATTTCATCCTATCTCCAAGGGTACTCACCACAGAGCTGTTGGCATCAGGCAGGAATTGCCCAAATTCTGAGAGCAGATCCTCCTGGTTCTTGAAGAGGCGAGCCACCTGGGCATAGACCTCCTGCTCTGTCAGAGCTGGTGTGTAGTTCCCTCCTGCCTCCTTGGCATTACGCTGCTCCTTCTGCCAGAGGGAAGAGGAGAAGTGTCAGAAGAAAGGATGCACAAACTATTCAAGTGACAAAGAAAAACCAAACAAACTTTCAGTGACAGAAATAATGAAACAGCAAAGGTCTCAGCTTCTTAGGTAAAGCATCATAATATATTAATAGTATGACCCTCATATATTCTAAATATCTATCTATATATATATATACACACTATAAATACATCCTAAATGCCCAACAAGCCCTGGAACAGTAAGACACTGACCAAGGAAGTGGTTTCTTGGCTTTTAACATAGGGCTAGGGCCACATTGCCTCATCCTGACACATGCCCATAGAAAAACATCAAATCCAGTTTTTAAACAAGCATTTCAGACACTTCCAAACATCGGTGATGGATTGAAATCTACTACTTCATACAGCTATGTCATCTTTTTAACTTGCCAGACTTCTGCTTTGTTCAAGCAGAATTCAACGCCAGGCTGGATGGGGCTTGGAGTAACCTGACCTAGTGGAAGGTGCCCCTGCCCATGGCAGAGGGTTGGACTAGATGATCTTTAAGGCCCCTTCCAATCCAAACCAGTCTATGATTACCTGCTGGCCACTGCTAGTACACCAGAAGACTCAAATGCAAGTTTTGGACGCCCCCCCGCAGCAAAGCAAGAGAAATAACCAAAGGTAGACATAAATTCGTGTTACCTGATAGGTATGGAGAATCTCCAGGAAGGCTTTGTAGATGTCTGGCTGGCCCTGGAACCGATTTTTGATCTTGTTGACATAGTTGATGGCGTGGTTGAACTCCACGGGCTGATTGTTCTGCAGGGATGGTGTGGTGCCCAGGGAGATTGTCACCGGCGTGTGCGGCTGGACCGGCGGCGAGCGCGGCGATGCGTACGGCGGGATCGGGGGCGTTTGCTGGCTGGCAGGAGTATGGGCCTGCAACTGCGATGGCTGAGGAGAACACAGGCTGTGTTAGGAAGCAGCAGATCCCCTCGTGGTCGGGATAAAGGCACTTTTAATCCACTTAGGGATAGATAAATATTTAGTGGGCCAGCAGAGACTAAACCCCGTGAGAGAGACAAAATGCCCGGGCCATTCAAGCAGTTGTTATTAAGATGATTTTCCTTGCTAATTGGTTTGGACTGAAACCTGACAAGAGACACAAACTGCCTCAAAAACTTAACAGAGCCAAAATGCATAGGTATTGCTGTGGTCTATATGTTGACAAAGGACTCATGACAATAATATTAGAAGGCTAAATATGATTTATTAACATGACTCTATAATACAAAGGATTTTGGGCTATTATCTGCCCAGTCTGGAGTATCTGAAGTTCTTGTCTTTAGCTCCATCTAAAGAATGCTAAAATAACTTACACAATCAAAGATAACAACTTTTCACTTCATAAGTTGAAAAGAAGAAAACTACCATCTCTCATTATCAAGAGACAAGTAAAAAAATCCAAATGTCTTTAAACACACATTAGAAATTTTGTTTATAAAAACTTCTACAGAATAAAAAACAATTAAAAAATGTTTTCTCGTGAAAAGATTTTTCTGCAAACTTACATACAAAAAAACTTATAATATGTTCTTACAACACATAGGTATGGCTGGCTCCAACACTACAAGTTACTTTGGCACTAGTGAAGAATTGTGGGATGTATGAAGGCAAGGGAAAACATGAGTTTCTTGAGACAAAAAGCAGGTGAGGTGAGCAATTATTTTGAATACTCTCAATGGATGTCGAACAGCCAGGTGAAAATTTAGTTTTGAGGTGGCAATGTTAAATGGAAATGGAAGTACTTATTCCCCTCACGTTTTACACTTCAAAACTTGTATTACAGAGAGTTTTCAGGACTGAAAATGTAAGTAACTGTCTTAGTATGGACATAAATATCCGGTTACAAGGTCCTGCCTTGCTCAGCTACAGCTTTACCCTGGTAGGGACATCTTACCTCATTGTCTAGCCTGTCCCTCAGGTTCATTTTAAAGTTTCAGCAAAGATAGTTCAACATTTTGCAGGTTTGATAGGGAGAAAACCACTTATCCTATGGTGTTAAGAAGGAGACTGATACATCTTTACTGAGACCAAGTACTTCTTCAGAAAAAAATCCTTGAAATCCGGCACAGGCAAGTTCATTCTGGAACGATCTGTAGTGTCCAGTTTGGGAAATCTTTCAGCAAATCTTTCAGCATGTTTTTGTTTGCCATTTCTGAGCAGGAAG
>VXAX01005240.1:250784-283233 GCA_013399835.1 Leptocoma aspasia | reverse complement strand
CCTCAGTTTCCCCAGCGCCCCGGCACCGGGACGGGGCGCTGCGGGTCGGGACCGGGTACGGGCGAGGGGGACGTCCCGGCAGGGACGCGGGAGCAGCCGCAGCCCCCGCGGGCGGGGATTCGTGCCCTCGGGGCCGGCTGCCTGCAGAGGGCAGCGTGCGGCCGGCCGGGCCGGGCCGGGCCGGGCCGCTCCCCGCCGCGAACCGGGCGGCGGAGCGGGGAGCGCTGCCCTGCGTCACAGGAGGCTGGCGGCCGGCTCCGCCACCCCTTCGGCAACGGGAGCAGCCCCGGCGGTGGCACCGGCAGCGGAGCAGCCCCGGCACTGCCCCGCCATATCCAGTGGCTACAGGAGCAGCCCCGACACCGACACGGGCACCACCACCGGCGCCGCCTCCGTCCTGCGTGAGATTTACGGATTTCAGGGAAAAACCAAACCCCAGCAACCATCGGGAAAGTCGGCCCGGAAAGGAATTGCAAAATCCCGGGATCACCGGGAGGTTGGGCAGAGTTTGGGGTCGTTCCCGGCGCTCTCCCGGCGCCCACCGACGGGAAATTTAGGGTGTTTTACCCACAGGAGCCCCGAGAAAAATCGCTTTGGATTTATTTCCTCGTTGGCAGGCAGGGTTTTCCTCCCGGAGAGTGAAACCTCGGGATCAGCCTCCCCGAGAGATAAACCCTGCGTGGACATGGCAGAGCCCGGCTCTTGGGCCGGCCGGGATTCACATCCCGGAGGAGCCAGGGGAACGCCGCTCGCCTGACTGGGAATCTTGTTTTTATCCAGGGAATGTCGTTTTTAAACGGGGAATGTTCTTTTTAACCGGGGCGCCGGGATCGGGGGGGGTCACTTGGACATAGGGGCATTGGCGTCACCTCGTAAGGGATTTCTTCTCCACCTTTTTTAAAAAATTATTTTCCTGGGAAAGCGGCCAAGCCATTTCCCAGAGCGCGTGGTGGTGATCCCGGAGCCCGCGGTACTGCCGGGGGTGGGGGGGTGTTTTGGCCGGGGGGGTTGCGTTCCGCTGGCTCCCCCCCTCTTCCCGACCCGGGACCGGCCATGGCGTTGAAAGCCAGAGCGCTTTACAACTTCCAGAGCGAAAACAAAGAGGAGATCAGCATCCAGGAGAACGAGGAGCTCGTCATCTTCAGCGAGAACTCCCTGGACGGGTGGTTACAGGGCCAAAACAGCCGTGGGGAGACCGGCCTCTTCCCTGCTTCCTACGTCGAGATCCTCCGCTCCCGGTCGGGCTCCAACTACACGGACTATTCCAGCAGCCCGGTCGGCTCCCCCGGGCACGATTCCTCCTTGTACTCAGCATCCCCCAACCCCGGCATCTCCTACCAGGGCAGTTTTGAGGATGACGATGATGATGATTGGGACGACTGGGACGATGCGTGCACGGTCGTGGAGGAGCCCCAGAGCGCGCCGGGCACCAACGGGCACCCCTCGCCCAGCCTGCCGTACCCGGCGGCCTATGGCCACCACCAGCATGCCGGGTACCGGCCCAAGCCCGTGCTGGAGAGGCAGGACAGCATGAGCTCCTCCAAGAGGGGCAGCGTGGTGGGGAGAAACCTCAACCGCTTCTCCTGCTTTGTCCGCTCTGGGGTGGAAGCCTTCATCCTGGGCGATGTGCCCCTGATGTCCAAGATCGCCGAGACCTACTGCATCGAGATGGGCTCCAGAGGCCCTCAGTGGAGGGCTAACCCCCACCCGTTCATCTGCTCCGTGGAGGACCCCACCAAGCAAACCAAGTTCAAGGGCATCAAGAGCTACATCTCCTACAAGCTGACCCCCAGCAACATCAACTCGCCCGTGTACCGGCGGTACAAGCACTTCGACTGGCTCTACAACCGCCTGCTGCACAAGTTCACGGTGATCTCGGTGCCCCACCTGCCCGAGAAGCAGGCCACCGGCCGCTTCGAGGAGGACTTCATCGAGAAGCGCAAGCGGCGGCTGATCCTCTGGATGGACCACATGACCAGTCACCCTGTCCTCTCCCAGTACGAGGGCTTCCAGCACTTTCTCTGCTGCCGCGACGAGAAGCAGTGGAAGCTGGGCAAACGCCGGGCGGAGAAGGACGAGATGGTGGGCGCCAGCTTCCTCCTCACCATCCAGATTCCCACGGAGCACCAGGACCTGCAGGATGTGGAGGACCGCGTGGACGCCTTCAAGGCCTTCAGCAAGAAGATGGATGACAGCGTCCTGCAGCTGACCAACGTGGCGTCAGAGCTGGTCCGCAAGCACGTGGGGGGCTTCCGGAAGGAGTTCCAGAAGCTGGGTAATGCCTTCCAAGCCATCAGCCACTCCTTCCACATGGACCCTCCCTACAGCTTGGATGCCCTCAACAATGCCATCTCCCACACGGGCAAGACGTATGAGACTGTGGGGGAGATGTTCGCTGAGCAGCCCAAGAACGACCTGTTCCTCATGCTGGACACTCTCTCCTTGTACCAAGGGCTCCTCTCCAACTTCCCAGACATCATCCACCTGCAGAAAGGTAAGGAGGCATTCTTCTCCCCAGGAATGGCCCCGTGTGAGTGGGAATGGTGCAACAAGTGGGATGGGGATGCAGTGAGGAAATCCTCTGTTGGGCCTTGAAGGGAATGGGGAATGAGGATGGGAATGGGGATGGGAACCACTGCCCATGCCTCTTAGGGGATGCAGTGTGGTCCCCGCTGGCACAGCCCTCCAGTCACCCCAGCCTGGGAGAGTCTGCTAGGTCTGTTGGGTCCAGTGTCTGCCACAGTGATGCTGTGGACTCCATAACCCCCCCAAAGCACTGCTGGGGGGGGTCAGCACAGATGTCACTTCCCCCAGACCATGAGTAGGAGCCAGAACTGCTGCCGTTAGGTCTGGAGTGACCTGCCCGGCACCTCTTGTGCATCCCCACCCACTGCCACTTGTCCCTCCTCATCCTCCCTTCCTGCCAAGGCAGTGGATGGGTGGCCAGCAGGGATACCAGAGCTTGCTCCCCCAGGGCTGGGACATGGCTGGACATGGCCTTGGGTCGGTCGGAGGGGCCGAGGGGGCTGTGCAGGGCGGTGCGATAGAGGACACACTGAACCTCTGGGGACAACCAGGGTCACACTTTTCAGGAGTATGTCCCTGCACCTCCAAGCCCAGCAGGAGGGTGTTAGCACCCCCAGGGCATCAGAACTCCCCATGTCCCATTCGTCCTGGTTCCCTGGATTTGGTGGGATCAGAGCTGGGGAGGAGTGTCTGCTGTTCTCTCCCTGGGGCAGGCGGCAGGCAGGGCGGGCTCGGTGTCCTTTTGCACCCAGGCAGCCACCGCTGTGGATGTGGGGTTGAAGTCCACATACTCCTCCCAGATGCCTGCAGCAGGGAGGGGACACGCACACCAGTGTCCCCAGAATTTGGAGGATAGGTTTTCCCCAGGGTGAAGCCAGGGCTGTTTGAGTCCAAGCATGCAGGGATGTCTGTGCATCACTCTGCATCCCTGGGAGAGGCTGGGAAGGCAAAGGGGGCAGGGAGGATTCAATCCTGCCTGGGCAGCTTCCTTGCCTTTCCTCTGAGTGTTGTTTACCCATGGAGAGGGGCTGGATCCCGTCCGGAAGCGAGGCCGCGTGGGCAGAGCGGAAGGCAGGATTTGGCCTCCAAACTTTGCTTCTTCCTTCTCCTCCTCCTCCTCCTCCCCTCTGGGAGCAGGGCTGGCGCAGAGGGAGCACTGTAACCCCGGGTCTGGTGCTCCCGGCAAGGGGCAGGGAGAACGGAAAAAAGCACAGTGCGGGCCAGATCCTGTTTTTAGTTTTTTAGCCTCTGTGCTAATGAGGGGGAGGAATGCAGGGCTGGAGCCAGGCAGGATTCTTTCGAAACTGAGCTGTAAAAAAACATGGAAGCAGAGGAAAAAACTGGTGTCAGAGCATCAGCTGCCTCTGGGAGTGGGAGATGCTTTCCCAGCCGAGCTCCAGACAGCACTACATGCCCTTGCCACATCCTGGTTCACTGCTTCCTGGGCTGGGGTGTCCTAGGGCTGCTCCTGATCCCCATTCATGGAATGGCATGGAATATTTGGAGGGTCAGGCTTGGCTGGGGTACTTGACGGTGCTAACACTGCCCCACGTCAGCTTTGCACCCCAAGCCTTGAGTCACAGCACTGCAGGAGCCCAGACCCCCAAAACCAGCTATACATGAGCCTGACTGCCCAGGGATGGGATGGGATGGATAAAGAGCTGGGGATGCCACAGTCCAGAGGGAAAATGCTCCTGGTCTTTGCCTGCCTGGAGGAGAGAGATGGGTTTGATGGGCACGGGGAGATGCAGGCAGATCCCTCCCTTACACGGGGCAGGTGTGTGCCTCTGCTTTGGGGCCAGGCCGGTGCCCCGGCACGGGGGGCAATGGGATCGAGCGGGGCTGCCCAGGGAAGAGGGCCCGAGGGTCACACGCATCCTCTGACGCTGCTCCCTGCCTTGCCAGGCGCCTTCGCCAAGGTGAAGGAGAGCCAGCGGATGAGCGACGAGGGCAGGATGGACCAGGAGGAGGCGGACGGGATCCGCAAGCGCTGCCGCGTGGTGGGCTTCGCCCTGCAGGCCGAGATGAACCACTTCCACGAGCGGCGCGTGGTCGACTTCAAGAGGATGATGCAGTCCTACCTGAGGCAGCAGATCGTCTTCTACCAGCGCGTCAGCCAGCAGCTGGAGAAGACGCTGCGCATGTACGACAACCTCTAACGCCTCCTCCCGCTGTGCCCGCAGCCCCCGGGCTCCTCTGTCCGGGACGGGCTGGGAATGGACGGGAGCTCATCACGCTAGTGACCAAATGACTTTGGGCTTTCTTCCCCCTTCCCAGGCTGGCAGGGAAGGGCTCGCCTGCGGGCTGGCTGTGCCGCCTCTTTCTTTCCCTGGGGACCTCCCACCCTGCCACGGGTCTGGCGGGAGTGTGGGGGGGTCACAAGAGGGACAGATGTTGAGGTAAAGGCACTGGGGTCTCTGCCCGGTGATTTTTAGCTTTCTGAAAACCCACTCTCCTGGAGCAGGGGTGGGTGCATCCCGGTCCACTGGGAGAAGAAATCCAAGTGGTCGACATTTTGCACACTAAAAGCTTTTCTGATGGAAAAAAGAGAAAAAAAAAGAGAGAAGAAAAGTGATCTTTATTTGGAAGAGATTTTTTTGTTTGTTTGTCACGAGATATTTTCAATATTTTCCATTTTTCTGCAGCATTTTTACCAATCAGTTTTTAACTAGATGCACAGAGGCAAAGAGAAATCTTTTTCTCAAGTATGGCTGCTGACTGGGAAAGGGGAGAAAAAAGGAAAAAAAGGGAAAAAAAGATATCCCCACAGCCTTTTCAATAAAATCGTTGGTAGAAAAAACACCCACCTCCTTCCCAGAGATGTCTGTGGAAAACAGAGCTTCTCCAGGATCCCAGGGAAGGCTCTGCCTGAGCATCCCCTGGCTTCCAGCCTGCTTTGAACATCCCTGTGCTGTGGGGGGAATGACCCCAGGAGGGGTTCCCACAGAAACCACCCTCCTGCTCTCTAAACAGCCCCCCAGGGGGCAAATCCTGCCCCACTCTCCCCTGGCTGGGACAGTGTGCCGCTGCCTGGGAGACAGCAGGGCTGGCACGGGGGCCTTGTTTTTGAAGGGAAATGGCTGGGATAAATCACAGCGAGGAAAGTTAGGGCCGTCTTGGCCTGGCTCCAAGGATAAAATTAGCCCCAGCATGCAGGCCAGCGGGGTATTGTTAAACTAACAGCGACGCTGGGAATGCTGCGGGCTGTGCTCCGTCCTCCCGGAGCCCTCCCCAGCCCCAGCCTGCAGGACCAGCACTCTGAGGTACAGCCCAGCACTCAGCCTCCATCCAGGCAGGATGTGCTTCATCCTGCATCCCACAGCCAGGGCAGGCCCCTTCACCGTGGCCCCATCCCACCCTGGGTCCATCCCACACCAGTCCCATCCTAGCCCCAGCCTCATCCCACCCTCGCCACATCCTGCCTTGGCTCCATCCTATCCCATTCCCAGCACATTCTGGTACCAACCCAGCGCAATCCCAACCCACCCCATCCCATCCCAACCCTGTTCTAGCCTGGCCACAATCTAACCTGGCCCTGTTCCACTCTAGTCCCATCCTACCCAGGCTGCATCCTTATGACGGCACCATCCCACTGCATTTCTATCCCAGTCCCATCCCACTCTGGCCCCGTCCTATCCCAACCCCATCCTACTGCAATTCCATCCTACCCTGGTCATGTTCTACCTTGGCCCTGTACCACCCTGGTCCCATCCTGCCCCAGCCCCATCCCACCCCAGCCTCATCCTAACGTGACCACATCCTTCCTTGGCACCATCTCACCTCATTCCCTCCTCATCCCAGTCCCATCCCACCCTGGCCCCATCCCAGTTCAGCCGTGGGAATGGTGTCTAACTGTGTGCTAATCCTGCAGGAGTGACAGGTCTCCAGCCCCACTGGCCATGCTCTGGATGAGCATGGTGGCCTTGGCCCCACGTTGAGGCCAGAACATGTCCCTTCCCCCGGCCCTGCTCCCTCAGGAGCACAATGGGCACTGGGATTGAGCCTGCCACCGCCGTCCCCGGGCAGGCAGCCAGCCTCTGGCACTGCAAGCAGCCTCCAGAGCTGAGCCAACATCCCAGCTCCCCTGGACCTGGCTGGGCAAGGGGATCCTCTGCCTGGGATGCCCTGTGGAAGCTCAGTTCCTGAAGACAGGGTGTGCAGCTGGAGCAGGGAGATGTCCCAGCGTGCCAGGAGTTCATCCTCTGCTCTGGTGTCCTGGCATGGGGACAGGGATGGGCTAAGGTCCCCGTGGGCTGCATGCACCCCTTCGGAAGGCTGTGCCTCAGTTTCCCCAAAGGTGGACCTGTGCTCTCTGTGGTCCTTCAGCATCCACAAAGGTCTCTCTGTTCCACCATCCCCCCCCTCTGTACCCTCATGTCTGGACCACACTCCCAGGACACAGCAAATCCACTGGCTAGAACCTGTATTCCATTAGCATTCCTGCCTTTTCCCTCTGCCACCTGGCAGTAGGCAGCTGGGCCTTCACTGCCCATGGGTGGGCATTTCAGAGTCTGCCTTGGCCAGATGGGGGGGGTTGAGCATCCTGGTGCTGCCCCCCACACCTCCAACAGCATCCTGCAAAAGTGCCAAGAGCTGGGAGGATAGAACCGGCTCCGGGCATTTTGGTGGCTGTCCCAGGGTGCAGGATGATGGTGGGGAGGAGTCTGGGGGTGTACACAGTGCTTCACATGCCCCAGCAGTGTCTGTCATTGCCTTTGTTATCTGTGACACAGGCTGTTCCCTGCTCCCACAAGAGAAAAAAAATCAGGGCATAGAGGGCTGAGAGGAAGCACCGGGAACATGGAGCAGATCCGTTTCCTCCTCCCACTTCCCAAGGCTGCTCCTGCGTGGGAAAGCCAAGGCCAAGGCCCTGTGTGAGTCCCATCAGTATTGACAGAAGGGTTGGGAGGTGGCAGCAGCAGTGGTGGCTGGAGCATCCTCCCTGGAGAGCACTGCAGCCAGCCCCAGAGAGCCCGTGGCTGCCTCCCGTCCTGCGTTTGGCTTCCTGGAGCTCTTGTCTTGCTTCTTCTCTTTGGGCCTCCCTCTACCATGGGAAGAAAACCTGGCATCCTTGTTCTGAGCTCTGGGAGGTCAGGGTTTGTGTGTGGGCCAGGCTGTCAGGCTGTAGGGACCACCTGTGCATGTATCCTGAGCCCAGCATGATGCTCCGGGGTGGGCAGAATCAGCTGGGGTCCTGCAGGGACCGGCCAAACAGCTGGAGGGTGAAGGATGGGAATGCTGGGACAAGCAGAGCTGCTGATCAAGGCCTTGTCAGGCACATGGGTACACCCAGCAGTGCTCAATAATTCGGGATCAGCCACCAAAGGAGCGCAGTGACCCAACCCAGCTCCTCCCGTGCAAGGGGGAGTGCAGGGTGCAGCTGCTGGCGGGGCAGGATGGGGCTTGCTGTGCACGCCACGCTGCCGGCACACGCTGGCAAGGGGGGTGGAGAGGCACAGCTGCCAACGGGGAGCAGGGAGCACTCCTGGGGGAGTGGGGAGAAGTCCTGCCTGCCCATTAGGGTCAGCAGCAACTCGGGGGATGGAGCCAAGTGGAGGTTCACTGCCACCCCCACCGTGTCAGGAGGTGGATGAGTGTGTGCCCGTGTAGAGGAGTGATTCCAGGCGGATGCAGGTGGGTGGACACAGGCATGGATCAGAGCAGAGGGAGACAGCTCAGCCTGCCAGCTCCAATCTTTTAATTGCTGTGCTTCTCAAATATTTCCGAAGCATGACCCTGAGTCGGCTCCTCCAGGCAAAGATACGAGCACCAGCTGGTTCCCTTGAGCACCCCTGTATTCCCTTGGCTGGGGCTATAAATAAAGCTCTCTCCTGCTCCCAGCCCAGGGAAATTACGGGGGATCAGTGGTGTTGTTTTAGGGAATAAGCTGGAAATCAGCTTTAACAGGGGTGTGTCAGCCCTCCAGGTTCCCCCTGCTAGGCATAGCCAGGGTGATGCTCAGGTCAGACCCTGTCCCAGATCTCCGTGCCAGCCCAGATTCCCTCTCTCAGGTCCCTGGGAAGGTGCTGAGAACGGGGAGGTCAGTCCTACCCTGCCAGGGAGCTGTGTCTCTGGGTGTGTTGTTTGTGCAGGAGGGGTGGGGAGCCCAGGCTCTGGGATGTGGTTATCCCTCCGTCATTGTCTGTCTGCCTTGGAGTTGCTGGGTGTGGAAACAGAGGTCAGGCTCAATTTGTCTGAAATTTAAATCGCAGCTGGGCCAGGGAGCCGTGGCAGGCATGGGGGATGCTTTCTGGTGTCCGAGTCCTCACCACTCCATACCTTCCTTAGGAGCTGGGAATCTCCTCTGGCCCTGCAGCGTAAATCCCTGTGCTTTATCTCACGTGGGCAGGTGGTGGGAGAGGTGCCAGGTCCCTGGGGCCAGCACTGTCCCTGTGTGGGTTTGTTTGAGGTGCTCCCAGGGTGACGTTCCTGCTCTTCCCCCAGGCTCCATCCCGTCCTGCTGGGCTTGCTGCCAGCTGAGCCTGTTCTGCAGGCTGTGGGCATGACTGGCCCGAATCAGACAGGCACGTAGCAGGGAGGGAGGGCTCCCGGCATCCCGGGGCACTGGGCTTGGCTTGGAGCCGAGTGGAGGTACTGAGCCTCATCACACTAGGCAGCTGTCAGCCTCGGGTCTGGCTCTGAGCTTTCCACATAGGACAGCGCCCAGGAGGACCTGACCCCCCCTTCACCTGCCTTGGTGTCCTCCTACCCCCCCAGGAGACTGCTCATCATCACCTGCCATCAGGCAGCGTGACCTGTGCCCCCTGAGGGGACCCGGGGATGCTGCTCCTGGCCCCCAGTGAAGTCCAGAGCATCTCCTGGGGCTGGTGAGAGCTGCCAGGGAGGTTTTGGGATTGGGACAGAGAGGCTGGAGCCCTGGGACCATGCCTCCCCAAAACTGAGCGGGGGTGACTGCCTGAGCTCGGGGGGTCCCTGTGCTCACTCCCAGGAGAAACGTGGACAATGCTGTTCCAAAGTCCTGCAGCTGTTGTGGTGCCCCCAGAGCAGTGGGGGATTTTGGAGGCATGTGATGCTTAAGTGGGTCCCAGTCTCCTGTGCTCGCCTGAAGCCGGGCTGGGAATAAAGTCCCACTTTTGTTGAACCCCTGCATTTGCATGGCTAAAGCTTCCCAGAGGGGTTTCAAAGCCAAAGGATCCAACCTGCCCTGGGTGGATGCTTTGTTTGCATTTGAATAGGTGGCTGGAAACTGGTTCAGTCACTGGAGCTGTGACGCCTCCCCTCGTGCTGTGTCCATCCCCACCTGTGAGGCTCAGTGCCTCCAGCTCCTGCTGAAACCCGACCTGAGACTAGCTGCTGGTGTCATTCACCCAGGAGGGGCGTTGGACCTAGCCTGTCACAGGTGGGATGGCCATGGGGTTATGGTCCCCTTCCTTCTTCCCAAGATTCTTTCCAGG
The DNA here is from genome assembly GCA_013399835.1 of Leptocoma aspasia. Lineage (NCBI taxonomy): Eukaryota > Metazoa > Chordata > Aves > Passeriformes > Nectariniidae > Leptocoma > Leptocoma aspasia. The sequence continues at coordinate 273,292 of VXAX01005240.1, read as the reverse complement.
GATTCTGGGGACAGTCTGGGAGAACTGGGGGTGTTCACCTGGAGAGGAGAAGGCTCTGGGGAGATCTTAGAGCCCTTCCAAAGGCAAAACAGGCTCCTAAGAGACCTGGAGAGGGACTTTGGACAAGGGCCTGGAGTGACAGGACAGGGGCTGAATTGCTTCCCACAGGCAGAGGGCAGGGATAGATGGAATATTGGGAAGAAGTTGTTCCCTATGAGGGTTGTGAGGCCCTGGCACAGGTTGCCCAGAGAAGCTGTGGCTGCCCCATCCCTGGAAGCGTTCAGGCCAGGTTAAATGAGGCTTGGAGCACTTCCCTGGGATAGTGGAAGGCGTTCCTGCCAATGGAAGGAGGGTGCAATAAGATGACCTTTAGGGCCCCTTCCAACACAAACCATGCCATGATCTTCCCTGAACCTCTGCCAGCTTTATAGCCAGCTTGGCAGGGAAGGGTGCCAGAGAAGGGCCTGGCCAGGAAACTTCTGAGATTGTTTGGGCTGTGGTTTGTGTTTCATGTCCAGGCAGGAGCCCACCTGGGCCCTCAGCCCTTCCTCAGGTGGGTGGGTGGCAGTGGCAGCGCTGAAGCTGCATCTGATCCTGCAAACCTGGAATAACCCAATCCTTCAGTTTTGAGGATTTAAACCCTGCCAGCAGAGCTTGGCCCTGGAGAGCCACTGCCATTTTTCAGGTTACTGCCTGTCCTCCCCTGACCTCAGGAAGTGGATGCTTCCCAGCAGCGGGAATACAACCACAAGCCTTAAAAATAACCTGGTTCCCTTTCAGTGTTCTTTACAAAATAGGCCACGTTCCTTCTATTTAATCCCTGGGCACAGGGCGAGGATCACTGGGAAGGAAAACACAGCGATGCCTCTAAGGCGGCCCTCGGTGGATGCAGCCCCCATCCCTCACTGGGGGTATGTAAATAGGGAAGATAATAAAAATGTGTGTTTGAATGAGATGGGGAGGTACAGAGCTATGATCTGGAGTCACTGGCAGAAGTTGCCCCAACCTTTGGGGAGCAGCATGGCCCTGGCAATCTCCCAGCTATGGCGTGGGCAGCACAGTCGCCCTGACCCCATTTCACAGAGGGGAGAGGGTGTAATTTGCCTCTTAGCAGAGGGAAACCTCATTTTTCCCTCTAGATGAGGCAAGAGGAGAGTTTTGGAGGTGGGGAGCAGACATCCATCAGCCTCCCCCTTGGGTCAAACAGGCTCAGAGGTGCCGGTGCCAGGTTTCCACCGTGCCCTGTCCTGTGGGGCGTGGGGACACGGCGTGCCTGCCTGCACCCCGATGGCTTTGGGTGCCCATGAGATGTGCCAGCACCAGCTGAAGCAGGGCAGGTGTGATTTACTGCTCAGCAAAGGTTTGGCACTATAAACCCAGCCAGGAAAACTGCTGGCATGATCCAGGCAAACATCCCAGCTCTGCCTCAGACTTGGAGTGGGACCACACAGGCTCGTTGTTTAGGGAGGGATCATGTGGTGGATTTTATCCTGGGTGAGAGGGGTGCAAGTGGTCCCCCGTGGTCCCTGGGGGCTCATGTCAGCTTCCCATCAGATGTGTGTGAGCAGGATGTGCCCTGTGATGAGATTCCCAGCTGGAGCAGCGCAGGGTATTATTGTTGGGTCCCATCCTGAGCTCAGCACTCAGTTTTTCCTCTGCCCTCCCTCAGACAGTTTCTATTTAAGTTTTTAGGACTCCAGGCTGGGGAAAATTTGAGCAAGAGCCCAGAATATGGTCCATTACCTCCAAATGTCGCTCAGCAGCTTAAAACAGGCCTGGCAAGGGAGACAGCTTAGGAAAACAGTGATGCACCNTGCTTTGTTTGCATTTGAATAGGTGGCTGGAAACTGGTTCAGTCACTGGAGCTGTGACGCCTCCCCTCGTGCTGTGTCCATCCCCACCTGTGAGGCTCAGTGCCTCCAGCTCCTGCTGAAACCCGACCTGAGACTAGCTGCTGGTGTCATTCACCCAGGAGGGGCGTTGGACCTAGCCTGTCACAGGTGGGATGGCCATGGGGTTATGGTCCCCTTCCTTCTTCCCAAGATTCTTTCCAGGGATTCTGGGGACAGTCTGGGAGAACTGGGGGTGTTCACCTGGAGAGGAGAAGGCTCTGGGGAGATCTTAGAGCCCTTCCAAAGGCAAAACAGGCTCCTAAGAGACCTGGAGAGGGACTTTGGACAAGGGCCTGGAGTGACAGGACAGGGGCTGAATTGCTTCCCACAGGCAGAGGGCAGGGATAGATGGAATATTGGGAAGAAGTTGTTCCCTATGAGGGTTGTGAGGCCCTGGCACAGGTTGCCCAGAGAAGCTGTGGCTGCCCCATCCCTGGAAGCGTTCAGGCCAGGTTAAATGAGGCTTGGAGCACTTCCCTGGGATAGTGGAAGGCGTTCCTGCCAATGGAAGGAGGGTGCAATAAGATGACCTTTAGGGCCCCTTCCAACACAAACCATGCCATGATCTTCCCTGAACCTCTGCCAGCTTTATAGCCAGCTTGGCAGGGAAGGGTGCCAGAGAAGGGCCTGGCCAGGAAACTTCTGAGATTGTTTGGGCTGTGGTTTGTGTTTCATGTCCAGGCAGGAGCCCACCTGGGCCCTCAGCCCTTCCTCAGGTGGGTGGGTGGCAGTGGCAGCGCTGAAGCTGCATCTGATCCTGCAAACCTGGAATAACCCAATCCTTCAGTTTTGAGGATTTAAACCCTGCCAGCAGAGCTTGGCCCTGGAGAGCCACTGCCATTTTTCAGGTTACTGCCTGTCCTCCCCTGACCTCAGGAAGTGGATGCTTCCCAGCAGCGGGAATACAACCACAAGCCTTAAAAATAACCTGGTTCCCTTTCAGTGTTCTTTACAAAATAGGCCACGTTCCTTCTATTTAATCCCTGGGCACAGGGCGAGGATCACTGGGAAGGAAAACACAGCGATGCCTCTAAGGCGGCCCTCGGTGGATGCAGCCCCCATCCCTCACTGGGGGTATGTAAATAGGGAAGATAATAAAAATGTGTGTTTGAATGAGATGGGGAGGTACAGAGCTATGATCTGGAGTCACTGGCAGAAGTTGCCCCAACCTTTGGGGAGCAGCATGGCCCTGGCAATCTCCCAGCTATGGCGTGGGCAGCACAGTCGCCCTGACCCCATTTCACAGAGGGGAGAGGGTGTAATTTGCCTCTTAGCAGAGGGAAACCTCATTTTTCCCTCTAGATGAGGCAAGAGGAGAGTTTTGGAGGTGGGGAGCAGACATCCATCAGCCTCCCCCTTGGGTCAAACAGGCTCAGAGGTGCCGGTGCCAGGTTTCCACCGTGCCCTGTCCTGTGGGGCGTGGGGACACGGCGTGCCTGCCTGCACCCCGATGGCTTTGGGTGCCCATGAGATGTGCCAGCACCAGCTGAAGCAGGGCAGGTGTGATTTACTGCTCAGCAAAGGTTTGGCACTATAAACCCAGCCAGGAAAACTGCTGGCATGATCCAGGCAAACATCCCAGCTCTGCCTCAGACTTGGAGTGGGACCACACAGGCTCGTTGTTTAGGGAGGGATCATGTGGTGGATTTTATCCTGGGTGAGAGGGGTGCAAGTGGTCCCCCGTGGTCCCTGGGGGCTCATGTCAGCTTCCCATCAGATGTGTGTGAGCAGGATGTGCCCTGTGATGAGATTCCCAGCTGGAGCAGCGCAGGGTATTATTGTTGGGTCCCATCCTGAGCTCAGCACTCAGTTTTTCCTCTGCCCTCCCTCAGACAGTTTCTATTTAAGTTTTTAGGACTCCAGGCTGGGGAAAATTTGAGCAAGAGCCCAGAATATGGTCCATTACCTCCAAATGTCGCTCAGCAGCTTAAAACAGGCCTGGCAAGGGAGACAGCTTAGGAAAACAGTGATGCACCTCGGAAAAGGCACTTTATTCTGTTTACTTCTGCCATACTGGAGTATGCAGTAGAAAACCGTGCTGGCTCTGCTTCTCTGCTCTCCTCTCCAGTTTCACAATGCCCAGGTGAGCTCCAGCCATCCCTCCCTCCTCGCCAAGGGCATCCTACCTGTTGTGCAACCCCCCAGGGCTTGGTGCAATTGGCTTCTGTGCAGCACATGGCAAGTAGAGAAAGAGCGAGGTGGGTATTTTTCCAGGTGGGTGGGGACTCCTAAATTCCCCTGGCATTGGCCACAGAATATTTTCTGAGCCTCTGCTCCAGTGTCTCAGCCCGCCTAGCCCTGGGGAATTTGGGCAGCTTCATCCCCAGCCTGACTCAGCGCAAGCTGCTCCTCATCCTCCCTCTCTTACCAAGAGCTGTGAAAAGCACCCCTGTGGCAACGGTGCTGCCTTCAGAGAACCCACCACTGGACCAGCCTGGGTGGTTCTGTGGGGACCAGTGTCATCAGGTGCCCCCCAGCACTGTGGCCTCCATCAGGTGGCCCAAGCGAGCACGCAAAGTCAGCGATTCCCAGCGATGCTCAGGAATTTTGCCTGTCCTCAATTGCTTATGCAGTGTCCCCCTCCCCTGCCCAAAGGAGATGTGGGGCTACAAGCTGGGTTGGAGCAGCAGCCCCTGTATCCCCAGGGCCTTCCTGCATCTGTGGGATGCCAGCTCCCAGGGAGGAGGAGGAGAGCCGGGAGGAGGTGGCTGGTGGTGCTGCAGGAGGGGCTGGACACCCAGGTGGCCTCGTGCCACCACACCTGAGCCCTTCACACCCAGTACTGGTTGTTTTTCAGCGGGGGGTTGGAAGTCCGGCAGTACTGGAGGAGCTCGGGGTCTGGAGGTGCCCCAGAGCCCGTGCCTGGGGGCGGGGGACCCATGCCCTTGCCCTCCAGGGTGGTGACAGTTGTTAGAGGGATGTTTTGGCTGGGGTCTGTTCTCCTGAAGGTCTCATGGTCTGGCACGGCCCCGTTCTTGGCCTTGGAGGTGGGAGTGCCCTGGACGTGGTGCTTCCCCGTCTTGTTGCGCTTGTGCAGGTAGAAGAGCAGGGGCAAGATGAGGGCCAGCAGGAGGAGAATGAGGCAAATAGGGATGATGATGCTGAACATGTTGGCCTCAATGAAGCTGAGGAAGGTGCCCCCTGCCCCGGGGCTGGGGCTAGTGGTGGCACTTAGGGCCAGCCAGGGGGTGGGGGACATGCCCAGCTCGCTGGCATTGGGGCTGCTCCGTGCCGTGCCATGGGGCACTGGGGGTGAGGGTGCCAGCGGGACTGTGAGCAGGGTGACACCATAGGATTTGGAGGCATTGTAGGGCTCAATGCTGTACTCCAGGGATGCCAGCGCTGGCGGCACGCCGGCAGCCACCAGCTCAAAGACAAAGCTGTCCCTCTGCAGGGGCTGTTGGGTGTCCCCAGCATCCAGCACCTCCAGCCCCACCAGCCCTTGCTCCAGCTCACTCTGGCTGAAGGTTTCGATTGGGGAGGTGGGCTGTCCTGCATCCCTGGATACCCTCACAAGACGGCTGGCACGGGGCGCCCTGCGGACCTTGAAGACTGGGATGCTCTTGGTGTGGTTGGCCAGCTCACTGGCATCGAGGACACTGGTGTCCAGGAGGGCTGTGGTGCCTCGGGGCCACAGGCTGCCCGCTCGGGTCGTCACTGCAGCACGGACAGTCACGTTCACCACCCCGGTCCTGTTTCCTGCCCGCGAAATGGCAACAAACTGGAAGTCATCCTCAGGTGACCTGAGGTCACTGAAGGTGAACGTCACCTCCTTGCGATCCAGCTGCTTCTGTGAGAAGCCCTGTGATGGCTTTTGGTTGACTTGCACCTGTCCAAACCTGGGGTCCCTGGTGATCCTGTAGAGGACATTGCCTGCCCCTCGTGGTACAGCGCCCAGCAGGTGATGGTGGGACACAAGGGCCCTGTTCAGGTCTTGGGGCACCTCCAGCAGTGCTGGGCTGGCAGTGCTGCTCAGGGCAGGCAGCACCTCGATCTCCAGTGAGGTCTGGATGGGTGGGTGGTGACCACTGGAGAGCCTCAGGGCTAAGGAGCCTGGGGCACGGCTTCCAGTGGCAACAAACACCACGCGGCCGGTATTGACATCCGCTTGTGTGAAGCGGCTGATGGGCTCCTGTGGGTTGTGTGCGCTGGCAACGTGGCCAGCGAGGGGTCTCTGGAGGACGCTGTACACCATCTCCTGTGGGGACACCAGTGGGTCTGCCACATCCAGGTACTCCTGTGACAAGGTGACCACAGAGCCTGGTGGGACCTGCAACACTTCTTTCCGCTTCACCACCCGTGGTGACGTGGTGCTGCTGGTCACTGTTACGTTGAATGCTTCAGAGATGACCACCCCATCCTGTGGAGGATGGGCAGACCGCTGTTCCCGGGGCTGGAGCCAAGCCTTGAAACTGAAATGATCTTTGGAGATGCTGTCCCCACCATGGGCGTACACCAAATGCCTCGCTGCCAGGTCTGACTGCAGGAAAAATGGCCGTGACTGCTCCAGAGGCACACCGGCCACCAAGAGCTGCCCATGAGCTGGTGGCTCCGTCACCAGGAAGACAACATCATATCCAGCCCTCTCAGGGACCAGGATTTGGCTCAGGAGGTTGGAGGCATCCAACACCGAGGTGTCAATCTCAGCCTGCTGAGCCCTTGTGAGCTGCAGACCTGGTGAGAAAAGGGGTAAGAATCAACTAATGAAAGTTGGTGAGAGTTTGATGCAATAGCGGAAGAAGGAATTGGATGCAGTTTTAGATGTCTGATGTAACATATCAGCCATGGAAAACAACACAGTGGTATCTTCTTCAGACAAACAAGCCCTCCTGAAGAGCTGGTTTGTCCCATGGTTCTCCATCCTACCCTTACCTGTGTTTTTCCAAAGCTTAGTCAAGCGCTGCGGACAATTTTCCCCGAAGGAGATCAGGACGAGGAGGATGAAAGAATCTGAGATGGTCGTGGGAGTGATCACACGGAAGCGGATGGCATCTTGGGCCAGCCAGAAGGGCTTGCCTGGCATCTCGTGCTGGTAGAAAATCAGCTTGCTGTCCACCTGGAAATTAAAAAAAAAAAAACCCTTGATCAGCTCCTATCTTGACTCTGGGATGGAGCAACCAAGCTCTAACTAGGTAAGAAATGGGGATTTTCACTAGCCATGGCACAGTAGTTACCATGGTGTTTCTTTACCAGGATGTGAAGCTGGGGCTGCCCCACCCCTGGAAGTGTTCAAGGCCAGGTTGGACAGGGCTTGGAGCAACCTGGTCTAGTAGAAGGTGTCCCTGTCTGTGCAGGGGGGAACAAGGTGACCTTTAATCTCCCTTCCAACCCAAACCGTTCTGTGACTCTATGATGTTTCTCCCAGCAATTAGGGGAACTGAGGCTCAGAGGAAGGGCTGAGCTTACTCAGCATCCTCCAAGGGTGAGCATAGCACAGAGGAGCTTCCAGGGAGGGTAAACCTATGTGTCTCTGAGTGATGGTATAAAATAAGACCCTTGCTGGGCCCTGCAAAATTTGGCCCCACAGGAGAAGGGTTTTTTCAGAGCAGGGGTGAAAAAATCATGCTTGGCTCTTTCCTTCAGCAGCAGCCAGGCTGGCTAGCTCTGCAGCAGGGAGATGGCCTAGGAAAAGGGATTATAGCTCCCTCAGCCTCCGCCAGTGCTAAATCCAAGGCTGGGGCAGCAGCTCTTAATCCTTCTTAGCAGCTGTTGGCAGAGCTGGGAAAGTCACGGCACGGCTGGAGCCTTGCACTGCCTCCTGCCTGGGATCAGGTGCCTGTGGTGGCAGTGGGCTCAGACTGGGACCTCCCATGCTGCAGTGGGGGGTGATGAAGGGCTGTGTTGGGGGTTCAGAGGGGCTGGAGGAATTTAAATCTCACCTGGGCTTGGGTGAAGTTCCTGATTTCCTCCCCCTGTGAGGTGGTCAGCCTGCCCAGGCGTGGGGCTTGCTCGATGCTGTAGTACAGAGCGGTGGAGCTGGTGGGGCTGTTGCTCACTGCCTGCAGGTTCTGGCTGGTGATGGGCTGCAGGGCACCTGGAGAACACATCCAGTATGGATTCCAACCTTGCCACCCACCTGCAACCTCTGCCAGGGGCATCTCAGCAGTGCTTGGGCAAGGGTAGGAGTCCCAAGGGGGCCCCGTTTGACCTGGGAGGATGGGGAACGTGCTGGTACCCACCTGGGCAGACGGTGAGGCTCTGCTTCCTGGCCAGGCTGATGACAGGCTCTCTCTGGGCCCTGATGAGGAAGAAGTGCCCAGGAGATAGGTTCTCACCATCCCACAGATCGAAGGCAAAGCCGCCATCCAGGGGTCCTGTGGAAAGCACAGACCTGGACATTTGCAGGGACCAGAGGAGATGCAGCTCCCCCTTAGGGAGGGTTTTGGACCAGGGATGGGGTTGTCATCCCCTGTGGTGGCAGAGTGTCCCCATCACCCTGGGGTGGTGCAGGGGGCCTGGGGTACCTCAGTCCTGACTTACCTTGGTGCACAAAGAGGATGAGGCCGTTGTCTATCTGGGCCTGAGTGAACCTCTGGATCTCAGCACTGGGCGCTGACCTCAGCACAACCTTCCCGTTGGCCGGGGGCTGGATGGAATAGGTCACCTCTTCTGCTGGGGAGTCCTCATCCTCGGCACTGAGGATGTGGGGGCTGAGAACAGCTGTGGCACCTTCCCGCAGCTGGGGGATAGGGAGAGGCTGTAATGCCCCTGGCACCTCGCCCCTTTTTCCCATCCCAGCTCAGACCACTCTCCTGGGTGCCAGAGCACATCCCAGCCCAACAAGGGCGCCTTGTCTGTGTCCCGAGTGACGCCTCCATCTTCTGGCCTCTTCCCAGCCCTGCACCACCACTGCCGTGTTTGCCAGCACGTGCCACACAGCTGGGTCTGTGCCTCCGCACGGCATGTGCTGGAGGGCACGGGTGCCTCAGTTTCCCCGGCTCCTGGAAGTGGAAGAGGGCACGGTGCCCTGGGGCAGGGGCTGTGCCTTTGAGACCTTGCTTTGCAGGGAAGGGGTTTCAGTGGGGTGCACAAGCTGCTGCTGGGTACACAACGAGCACAAGCAGCCCTGTCTCTCCCTGGCTGGGTGTTTCTCCTCACTCCTGCTCCCGTCCCTGCTCCCGTCCCACCGCCCCCTCACAAGGCTGCAGCAAGGCCTGCTGTCCCAGCAAACCCTCTAGGAATGACAAATATGTGGCTGAGTTCAGAGCCACAGAGGAACTTCCCAGCACCACTTCCTCCCATCCAGTGGTGCTGACCCTCTCATGGAACATTGCCATCCCAAAGCCTTGGCATCTCCCATCTCCAGCTGGAGGCAACGATTTTTCCCGCTCGTGACCCTGTGCCACATCTCCATCTTGGCAGACCACAGGGATGAATGTTGTGCTGCCAAACAGGTTCTGCCCACAGAGCCCAGAGCTGCCCTTTGCCCTCAGGATGCCTGGAAATCATGGGGTGTATGGATGGAGCCGTGCCATGGCTCACGTGGGGTGGAGGGGTGGGATGTGCTGCATCCCACAGCATCATGAGGCTGGGATCTTGGAAATCTGCATCTTGGGAATCTGCAAGACAACACCCAGGCAGGCGCTGGAGGAGGTGCTCTGCTGGATGAGCTCTTTTCTGCTGTTTTCAGCTGGCCTAACCCAAAACATTGCTTGAGTGGGTGTGGGTGCCGACAGAGAAATTAAATCCCTCAGCAGTCCCCATGGGATGGCAGAGGCAGGCTGGAAAACACAGTTTTGGAGAGGCAGGGTGGGGGAAGTGCTGCTGGACACACAGCCGGGATAGGAGCTTCCCTGAAGTTTTTAGGGCTGCTTCCTCTCCCCAGCACCCACAGCAGCTGGAATTGCAATCATACCGGGGGTTTGGAGCCAAAGAAAACTCCCTGTGGGCAAAGCAGGGGGGACTGGCAGCCCCAGGGCATCGCTGTCCACTGGGAGGGACAGTCAGAGTGGCTGGAGTAGCTTTCCTCCCGGCCCAGAGCCCGCGCTGTGGGAGCTGACCCATTTCTCCATGCTCCTCGTCCTCCCTGAATTATTAAAGCCTTCCGCCTGGCTCCCGCGCTCGCTTGCTCAGCTCATTGTGTTTGCTCAGCCTGCGTGTCGCCTCTGCTCTCGGGGAGGTGGCGGAACAGCGCCGGCAGCGTGGCTATGTGCTCTAGGGTGGCACTGGAAGCCTCTGTCTTGGTGGCATCCAGCCATCCTTCCTTCAGATCCAGCCCAAAAACTGCTGCTCTTTCCCAAGGGGCTCCACTTTGGGGTCTAGACCCAGCCTGTTGTCTCCCAGCCCTGCAAGGACTCAGCATCCCTGGAAACCTTTGTACAATCCCTCTCCTGGGCCTGGCCTGACCTTTAAACACTGAAGTCATCCCTCAGCAGAGCACGAACGCAGCAGGGCCGGGCCTCTCCCTCCCATCGTTCCCGTTGGGGGAAGGAAGCTTTTCCCAGCTCCAGAGCTCCTCTGGGCAGCTGTGGTTACTCTTCCCAGGGTGCAAAGGGATTCCCATGGAAAGGCAGACAAATTGCTGCCTCAGAGTTTATTTTTAGGAGGTTTTTCTGTCTTTTTCACCCTTATTCTTAGCGTGATGGCTGGCAGGGAGGGAAGGCTTACACTGGATATCTGGAGTGGGGAAAAGGGGCTGGCACAGGCCCAGCAGCTGAGGGGACAACTTCTCCCTGAATTTTGGCCCAGGTGAGGCAGGTCTACAAAAGGGATTTAGTTGGAAGCTTCCTGGGCTGGAAGGGGAAAACTGGGGTAGGCACAGAGTTGGGGCTGGGGATACCTCCCAAACTTTGCTGGTATCCCTCAAAATGGCTGTCTCTGGGGCTAGGCAGGGCAGCCCCTTCCCCTTGGGCATCTTCTCCAGAGTCCAGGCTCCCAGAACCCTTCCCAAGGCAACTATGTGTGATGAGCCTCATGGAGTAGATTGCTTTCCAGCTGCCAGTCTGGGAAATCCCGGGACAGCGAAAGTAGGTGCGGGGGTGGGGGGGATGATTGTGCTTCGTGTTTTCCACTAAATTCTTTGCTGGAATTTTGCATTGGTGACGGCAAATGGGACAGGGAAGGTGTCAGAAGCAGAAGGTGGGAGTTCAGCAGCAGGTAAGACCTCTTCCCTTCTGCCATTTTCTGGGGTGGACGTAAAGAGAGGTGTGAAAGCTGCGCAGATGACTGAGTAATTGCAGCCTGTGTTGGTGAAACGTGGGCAAGCTGCTCTTGGAGCGATTATGCCGCGAGCAGGGGCTGCGGAGGGGCCGCTGCCGCCGTGGCAGCGCGGGCACCGCGGGGCGATGCTCCCACCTCGCGGCCGCTCCCCGCAGCAGCGGCGGGGCGGGACGGGCTGGGGGGCGAGGACAGCTCGCTCTCCGCCTCCTCCAGAGCCTCGCCCCGTCGGGAAAACGCTCCTCCTTTCCCCATTCCCCACGGGCCGCCTCTGGGCGGCAGCCCGGCTCCGCCGAGCCCCAGCTCCCGGGGGCGAGTGACCGCCAGTGTAGGGGGGTCCCACGCTGGGTTGGCCGCCCCTCCCCGTGGCGTCCCACCCTTACCTGCAAACCGGCGTTAACCTTCAGCCGCGGCCCCTTGGTGCTGCGGGGCAGAATGGTGATGAACAGAGTCCGGGGATGGCTCTGTCGGGATACCTCGGAGGCGTTGGCCAGGACGGTGAAACTGTCGGTGAGGGATCGGCGGCCATCCTGCCTGTACTGGATCTGCTCGTTCTCCACCTGCGGGGCAAGGGCCAGGTGATCCTCCATGGAAGACACAGGCCACCGGCCCCTCTGGGGAGGGGACCCTGAACCATCCTGGGAGGATGATGGCAACCCAGCCCTAGCTCAGGGGCAACCGTGCGGGTTCTCTGTGGGAAGCAGACCTGGAGCCCAGCATGGGTGCTCTGCCTGCATCCCCACCCTGTATCCCCAGGGGCTGCAGAGCAAACCCATCACCCCAAACACCTCCATCCCTTCTGATGGGGAGAAGACTCCTGCAGCCCTCCCCAAACCTCTCAGTGTGGCTGGAGGCTGGAGACCACTCTGGGTTCTCCCCAAACCCTCGGGACAGCAGCCTGCCCGTGGGTGCTATACCTCACTCCAGGTGAAGCTGTGCAGCCCGCCCTGCTCGGGCCGCTGGCTGCTCAGGAGGGTGCCAAAGCGGGGGGGCTCGAGCACCCTGAACTCCACACCGAGAGCTGGGTAGTAGGCGTTGGGAATGCGGAGGATACTCGAGGAGATGGTGGCAGAGCCACCTCCTGGCACCGTGATGTTGTGGACATCCAAGGGGACGGTGATGGGGAGCACAACCAGGCTGACCACCACTCCCTCCAGAGGGTCTGCGCTGCGGGCAGTGATGTCCAGGACAAACCGGTCACGCTCCTCGGTGGGCTTGGAGTGGAGGTAGAGGACTCTGCCGCTGTTGATGTCCTCCTGGGTGAAGGACTGGATGGGGTCCAGGCTGGGCTGCTCGTTTATGTCCTGGCTGTGCTGAAGCATTGCCAGGAAGCCGGAGGCTGGGGGGCTTCTCACCAGGTAGACTATGTCTTGGGAAGGTATCTCTTCATGGGTCACCTGGGAGTGTGGGGGAGACAAGGCATGAGTGGGAGGGCTGGTAACTGGGGCTGGGCTGCCCCACAGCCCAGCTGCTGTGCAATCAATCTCTCAAAGCTTTGCTGTGGGATGAACTGCAAGAACCACCTTACTGAGGCCATGCCTGAAGCCCTTTGCCCCTGGGCAAAGCCTGACAAGAACACAAGGCCTTGGCTCTGAGCAGGTGAGAGTAAAATGGAGTCCCACAGGTGACCATCCTGGTTTGGGCCCTGGTTTGGCCAGGAAAGTCATGGGGAATGACTAGAGAAGGGGATACTCACCATTAAGTCCTCCTCCTTGATCCCAGCTGCTTCCCCCTGGAAAACATAGATCTCCTTGTGGTTGACTATGCTCAGGGGGCTGGGATGGGTATCCAAGAACACACTGATGGCCAGTGTGTCCTCTACTGCCACCTCATTTGCTTCTACAGTGAACTGGAGCTCATCCCGGCTGTTCCTGCTCCCATTGTGATGGTAGGAGATCTCTCCTGCCAGCAGGTCCCTCTGGGAGAAGGCCATGACCGGCTGCTCCCCTCTCAGCACGGTCCCCCACCTTGGGGGGGTGGTTATGAGGAACCGTATCTCTTCATCTGACCTGATGTCCATGTTGGTCTCCAGGCTGAGGACAGAGGAGTCAATGCTCCCTTGGGTGCCCTGGTGGATGACCAGACCGGTGTTGTTGACTATTTTGATGTAGGGATCTGATGCCTGCACTTCCAGGAGGGCTGTGGTTTGGTGGAGGCCATCCGAGACCTGTAGCTGGATCCAGCCCCGGTCAGCCCCAGAATGGACAAAGAGGATCTTCTTCTTCCTCAAGTCGTCCTGTGTGAATCGATAGACCTGCTGGCTTCTGTCATCGACAGACACAATGCTGCCAAATAAGATGTCCTTCCTGGTCAGCACCAGCTGTGTGTCCGAGAAGCCAGAGTCCTTGTCAGTGAAGGCAATGTTGTCAGTGGTCAGCAGGTGCTGCCCGTTGCGCACCACGTTGAAGACTCTGCTCACTGCCCGGACAGGGCTGTGGTCATTGACGGGCTGGATGGAGACCCTGAAAACGCCCCTCACCTCCTCGGCCTCAGACTCGGCGCTGCCCTCACCCTGCCTGATGGCTACGAAGGGGATGTCATCCTCCAGTGTCTCGGAGTCGTCGTGCTGGTACAGCAGCCGGCGCTGGAGGATGTCGTCGTTGGTGAACTCCGTGATCTCCTCTCTGGAGGCCCAGCCGTGGGACGCGGCCCAGGCCAGCCTCCCATGTGCTGGCCCCTCAATTACCTCATAGACGTAGTCCATGCTGTTCACGCTCTGCACAAACAAGTGATCCTTGGAGATGACGGCCTGTCCACCTTCTGGCACGGTCAGGAGCACGTTGGTCAAATTTGGTGCATCAGGGTCCCCACCAATGCTGATTCTGTAGGTATAGACGGGCGAGTGCTGCTCACCAGCGTGGACGCGGAACTGGAAGAAGTCCTCAGCTTGCTGGGAGTTCCTGATGGTCACGCTGTAGCTCAGGTGGTTTCCCTGCAGGTCCTCTTCAGTAAATCCAAAGCCTTCGGTCAGCCTGTTGCCAAGCAGCTCCAGGTTTCCCTTTTTGGGAGCCTGGATGATCATGTAGTGGAAGGGAACTGGGGCAGAGTTTGGATCTTCCAACATTGCCTCCAGCTCCTTGCTGGTGATATTTCTGTGCCACTTATTCTTCATCTGGAGGGGAACCATGGTCCTCATCTTAATGGTGGCTCTTTTAATCCTTATGAGGAAGGTGTTGTTTGGCAAGAGCTTCTGCCCCACCTGGACTTTGAATCTCACCTCCTCCACGCTGTCTTCCAGACGGTGCTCTGGGTCTGTGCTAAAATACTGGATGCGCCCTTGCTCCAGGTCTTGTTGGTGGAAGGACTCGACTTTTTTCCATTCCCCTCCCATGCTGCCTTGCTTCTGGACCTCACCATACTTCAGAGGCTCCGTGAGGACGTACAGGATAGAGACCCGTTGTTCCACAGTGTTCGTCTCCACTGACAGGTTGGCTGTGGTGATGCGTGCAGCCCCTCCTTGGGAGAGGGAGAGGCCTGTGTTATTGAGCAGGCGGATGTCAGGATCAATGGCCAGGATCCTCAGGGTGGCAATGGGGCTCGGGACAGTGCCATCACTCACCTGCAAGGTGAGCTGTAAGTTTGTCCCACCCTGGTGCACATAGACTACGTTGCCAGCTTCCAGGTCCCTGCAGGAGAACTCTTCAATGGGCACTCCAGGGTGGAAGTCTAACTCCACATAGCCCTCCTCCATCTGCTGACCATGCAGCTGGAATTCAAGGTCATCGCAGGAGGAGTCATCATCCAGGACCTGCAGGATGTCGGTGGTCAGGTGTTTCCGTGTGTGCTTCAGGATTGTCATGTGGTTCCCACGGGGAAAGATCACCTGTGGGGCGTCGTTGACAGGGTTGATCATGATGGGCAGCAGGTACACCTGCCCCTGCCGCAGGCACTCTGGGACCCCTTGCTGGGTGGTCACTGTCACCTCCAGCATCAGCTGGTCCATGGGCCCTTCGGAGCCATCATGGATATACCTGACTTTCCGATTCACGACGTCTAACAAGGTGAACTTCCTTCTGCTCCTGGACCCGGGAATGTCCAGCTCCAGTTGGCCATGTCTGGGGTAACTGGTGATGCTGAAGAGGATTTGGGACTGACGGATGTTGGCCAGGCTCAGGTCTACCGTTGGCTGGGTGTGTTTCCACTCCAGGTAGGCTATGCCCCCTTCAGAGACGACGAGGGGGCTGACGTGCAGCAGCCTGCTGATGTTGGCAAAGGCCGGGGGGAAGCTGTTGTCGGGCCGGCACGGTTCCACCACCAGGCCTGGTGCCCCGGAAAAGCCATTTGGAGGTGGGGAAGTGGATGCTTCATCCTGCTCATACACCTCCTCATAGTCCCAGTAGTGGTCCTGCTTCCCACAGCCTGCTGTGATGTCCTTTGTGATCACGGCATCCTGCAGGCTCCTCCTCTGCAGGTTTATCCGGAGGTCCTCCAAGCAGCCAACAAATGAGTGGTTGGTCATGGTCCACAATGAGATGAAAGAAAGATGGTGCTCCCTCAGCCTTTGCAAAGCTTTTTCATCCATACCTCCAATGAAGAGGTTTCCCTGAAGGTCCAGGTGGCTGTTGATGCCCCGGTTGGATGTGGATGAAGCATAGTAATCTATCAGTATCTCAAACTTGTGGATGTCCGTGTGGACTTTGACGTAGTGCTGCTGCTCGTCGCTGATGAAGACGTTGTTGTGCAGGACGATGACACCGTTCCCCTTCTCCACAAACCCTCGCAGGCGCCCATTGGAGATCTCCAGGTAGAAGAAGTCGTTCTCCAGCCCTGCGTGGTAGATGAGGGGTGCCTGGGTGATGCTCGTCGTTATCACAAACTCGATGGTCGCTTCCTGCCTTGCGTCCCACGTGGGAAAAGCAATGTAGGAGTGTGGCCCCGGGAACCCAAATGGGTCCTCAGGCTCTGCAGAGAACTGTGTGCTGCACCCTTCCTGGACATGGTAGAAAGTCTTGGAGCTGCCATCAGCCGACAGATGGGAGAGAACATCCAGGCCGTTGAATGTCACCAAGTGAAGACAACCCCTGAAGGGAGGGCTGGCCTCGGCGAGGTACGGCAGGTCCAGCCTGCCTGTCCCTCCGGCATAGAGGCCATACTGGATGTCCAGCTCCCTTGCTGGCCCTGCGATGTCTGCGGAGCTGTTGAAGAGGCCATCGATGGTCAGCGTCATCCTGCCATCTTCCACCAGCAGCTCCACGTCGTGCACTGCCAGGTTATTGAGCTGCAGCCCTGCTGGGGACTGCAAGGTCACCTCCTCCAAGCCCAACTGCAGCCTGGCCTGCAGGGAAAGACACAAAATCCTCAGCTCAAGTGGGACCCCTCCACCTTCCAGTAACACCTGCTGAAGCGTGAACCCACACCCAGGTGCTCGCAAGGGTTTTGGTTCCTTGGTTAACCCCTCCACCTCTGGATGTGCTCCTCCTTCATCCTCCCCATGGGCCTGCCCTCTTCGTCCTGCTCTCTGAATTTCTCTCCTTTTTCACTCATTCTCAGCAAACCCCAGTCTCAGGGCTGGGGTCCTCATCTCAGTCCCACAGCTGGGCTTTTCCTCTCCCCTCACAGAGCAGCCCTGCCAGATGCTGGCTCCTCCTTCCCTGCTCTGTCTTGCCCACTGCCCTCCATCCTTGCAGCCTGGGCTGCTTCCAGCTCTTTCCCTGGGAACTGGCAGGGGAAATAGCAGGCTTGGCTCCTCGTGGGCAGCCGCCTGGAGCCTGCCTAAGTAGAGGGTTAGCTGGTGAGACACATGGCCTGCATTAGGGATACCTCTGGCCAGCTTGCTCTTCTGCTTTGCTTTAATGTGGTCGGTAGCCCAGCCCAGGCTGCAGGAGAGGCAGGATGTGTGCCTTGGATGCTCCCTGCTCTTTTCCTTCCTGGTGGATGCCAACACCATAACCACAACAGGGAATTTTATTTGTCTGTCTTGATGGCTTCCCATGTTCCAGTTGGGACAAGGGAGATCTCTTCTTTCCCTGGATCCTCTTGTCTCACCTCCTCACACCTGAGGGTGCTGTGCCATGTCTGACCACGCAATGCACATGGGGTGCCAGTGTCAGGGTGTCCCCATGACTACCCCCAGCATCACCCAGGCAGTGGGTGAGTAGCCTTCCCCAGGTGGAACGTGTTTCTCTGTATTTAACCAAATCTTCCAAGACTGTATCCACTCTCCTCTTGGCGTTCCCTGTCAGGGGTCCTGGCAGCTGGGCCGCCCCTTCGTCCTCTCACAGGACGAAGCCATGACACAGAGACCCCAGCCCGGGGAGAGGATCGGGGTGCCGGGGTGCTGACCTGCAGGTGGCCGGCTTGCAGCTGGAGCAGGAGATGGTCGGGCTGGCCGGCAGCCAGGAAGAGCAGCCCATTCCCCTGGCTGGTGAACAGCTGCAGCTGGAGCCGCACCGTGCGCGAGGCGTCTGCCAGTGGCATCTCCACGAAGCTGTCCCCAAAGAAAGAGACTGGGGAGAGAAGGGAGAAGGGTCAGGCAGGGAAGGACACCTCCTGCAAGCCCTGTCTGGGTGGGTGCTGTGATTATGGAGCCTCCGAAGCCCATCCACCAGCCCTTCCCTTGTTTGCCATCTGACAGGTTGCTGGAGTCCAGCAGCCTAAAAAGACCCTTGGCGGAGTCTGTTTCTCTGATTTTCCTAAAGAAATCCTAGAAGGGCTTGGGTTGGAAGGAAACTTAAAGCTCATCTAGTCCAAGTTGCCTGCTACGGTCAGGGACATTTTCCAATAGCCCAGGTTGGTCCAAGCCCTGTCCAACCTGGCCTTGAACACTTCCAGGGATGCAACAGCCAGAGCTTCTCTGGGCACCCTGTGCCAGGGCCTCAGTACCTTCTGATTAAAGGAATTGTGTTTCTCCTCAGTGCTGGAGGAATAAACAGTGATCCATAGGTGGATGCCTGGAGATGCAGCTGGAACATATTCAACACCCAGCATACATGGAGGACTCAGCTCAATGGCATGTGGTCATGAAATGACAGACTGTGTCCCAGGGCAGAGGCGGGAGAGCGCAGGATGAAGGGTACAGGGAGCGGCAAGGCTTACTTCTAGAGCATTTTCAGTTTTTAGCTGACTCAATGCATGCATGTGCATCTCACACATGTTAAATGTGCGTGGCTGGGGCGTGCAGCCACCCATCCTGCTTGGCTCCAGCTCAGCCTGTGGCAGAACTCCGTGCTTAAGCATAAACACTCCAGCCCCGTAAGCTGGAAATGTTTGGGGAGGATATGTCAGGGATGGGGGCAAATGCACATTTTCAGTCCATATGTAGTCACAGGCTCTGCTGGAGTTTATATGTGTGAAGTTTTCCTGCTGTGCTTTACTAGAGCACTTATCAGATCCACCCAGCTGCTGACCTACACTTAGGTCTGGGGTCCCAGATCTGTCTTGCTGAGGTGCCATGGGCAAACAAGAACAGGAATTTGGCTTTCAGGGTCCCAGCTCCTGATCTCTTTTGGAGGAGGCAGGGGTGGATGTTGGATGCTGGGGTGACACCAATCTTCTGCACAGCGAGGTCTGGGTACAAACACCCACATCTGCTCTTACAGCTGCTTCCCTGGTTGCATTTTCCTGTTGCCCAAATTTCTGTGGGATGACCAGGGTGGGAATGGGCAGTGCAGGCTTTGCTCACAGCGTGGTGCAGCAAGTGAAAGCCCAGCCCTGCAAGACAGCCACAGTCACTGAGGCATTTGGAAGGGGACCATCTGTAGAGGTGATGGCAAAAGTTGGTGTGGCAGGGACAGAGTTGGAGCACTCTGTTTTAGCTTTTCACATTTTCTTCAGAGCTGAGCCCTGCAGTCCCAAAGGACTCTTCTGAGTCCTTTGGGAATGGGGAGACCTCCTTGTCCAGGACACCACAAAAAATCATTTCCTGCCACAGGCAGCAGTAAAAAGTGCCTCACTTTTCCCCTGTGGTCTGGGAGGATGATGTGGGTGTTGCAAGGACCATGGCCCCACCCGTTCTGGACAGGGAGGAAATGGCACTATGGAAATATCCGGCCTTTGCTGTAACACTGAGCCCTTTGCCCAGCCCAGGGCAAGGCTGTCAGGGTGCCTGCTCATTCCCTGGCCCTCGTGCCTGCTGCTGGCATGGGGCACTTTGGCTTCCTTGTCCTCCTCAGCCCAGCCAGTGACTCAGAAGAGCAGTGCTGTTCTCTGCAGGGCTCTGTCCTTCCCTGACCTGCTCCCTCCTTCCCATGGTCCCAGCAAAACCAGCCTTGCCCAGTGGCCAAGGGTGGTGGGTGCTGGGGCTCTCAGCACCACTTTGTCCTGGGGCAGGAGTGACGTGGCACAGTGGAAAAGGGAATTTTCCTGTCCCTCCTTGCACAGCCACAGGCACACGTGCGTGCACATGTGCTCCCCAGAGACATCCATGTACGTTATGCGCTGGTTCCCTGTGCATGCTCCATGCTTCAGCTCCCACGGGGATTTTGCTACATTTTAGTGGCTTCCCCTAATTCAAGAAATGTTTTTCAGATGAGTACTGAGCGGCTGCTCTCGTGGGGAGGGAAAGCTTGTCTGGGCTGGACCCACCAGCAGCTCCCATGCCTGCCCAGGGACTGGGCAGTGTCTCGCTCTGGGTGCTGTGGATGAGGGTTTGGGGCTGCTCCAGCAAGACCAGCTTGTTTTCCAGTGTGCCAGGGGGCACCAGCTCCTGCAGCCAGCACATTTTGTCCTGCCTTCACTCTACCAAAACTGCCAGAAATGTTTTTCTTCTTCTCTCATAAAATAGTAATAATAAAAACTCCCAGAGGTGCAGATGCCTAGGGGAGTGGTGCTGTTTGTTGGGGAGGAGGAAGGACCCTTGCCCAGATCCAGGAGGCACTGGAATTTTTCTCTGGCAGCAGAGCCATGTGAGTTACTGCTGTTTGTCTTCCCAAATTCCTGCTTTATTTCAGGGCCACTCTCCTCCTCCCTCATCAGCCCAGCCAGGATGTGAATCCACTTGGCCTGTGACATTTCACTTTCACGAGGGACCTGCAGCTTCTCACCTCTATCTCCCCTCTTCCTTGCCCTCCACTTTGGAAAAGACGCAGAAAACATGGATTTTTTGGGGTTGCATTGCATTTTGCTCTGGAGGAGCCTCCCTAGGACAGGGTGCCCCATCTTGGTCCATCACTTGGAGCAAGGAGGGACTTCCAGGCACCCATCCCCGTCTCTGGACAAGCTCAGGTGAGCTCCTGGGATCATCCCATAAGAATGAGTTCCCATGACCCAAAAGCATCTATCTCAAGTGGTCTAAGGATGCCATGATCATACCATAGGAGTGTTGTGCCCCTCATCCCTGAATGCAGATGCTCAAGGTGGCCCCTCCTCTCCTGTCATGGGGAGCAACAGGTCCCCATGTCCTGGCCATGGGTTGGAGTGGACACCCCGGATGTCCCACTCACCTCACATAAAAACAATTGACATTCCCAGCTTGCTTCGTCCCACAGGAAATCACCATCCGTGCCTTGCCAAGCCGATTGAAAGGCGTTGACGAGGCGAGAGGAGCCTCCGTCACAGTTTCCGAGCAGCCAGCCAGCAGCCAGCAGATTATAGACTGCAGTGTCACTCGGCTTTGGGTTTTTTGGTTTTTTTTGCATTGAAAAAAACAAGGAGATGAGCCAGAAGCTCTAAGGAGGGGTCTGGGAGCGAGGCCCCGGGAGTGCTGGGCTGCTCCTGGGGCCGGCGAACAGCGAGGGCTCTGTGCGAGCCGGCGCTGCCCCGGCACCCGCCCCAGCCGCCGGACACGCGCCGGCTCCGGGACGCTTTGGCCCTCTTCCCCTGCTCCTCCAGCTGCAAACACGGCTGCTCTGGCCTCTCCAGTTGCTGCTTTTTTTGGTGTTCAGAGAATTTTTTGGCCGGGGGAGCAGAGCCTGGGCGGGGGGATCCCCATCCTCTCAGGGGCTCTGGGCTGGGGGCTCTCCTAGTGTTCGGGGCTCAGCAAGGCTGTTTTGGGCTGTCCTTTGTGTTTTAACAGGCATCTCGGCACAAAAACTTCTCCCACCTCCTTCCCAGCACGTAGGAGGTTGAAGGAGCCAACTCCAGGCCCAGGCAAAGGGAAGTACTCGGAGAGCTCAGCTCAGGGAGAGCCGGCGCTGGACACGAAAGGTTTTTGCGGCAGGGAGAGGTCTCCCGCGTGTGTGGGAGGCGTGTGAGCTGCTGGGAGGATGCTGCCCTGCCCGCAGGCTCCTACCCCAGCGTGCGGCATCCCCAGCCCTGCCGCACGACAGCCAGATGCGTTTTGGGGTGTAACAGGAGGAGCACCGGCGTGTTCGGAGTACAACCGAGCCCCTGAGGGGCTCCAGGGTCTCCCACTGCTCTGGCCACAGGAGGATGCTGAGGCTGAGGAGGAAGGAGCAGAGCAAACCCCGCCTGGGGATGGGGTGTGGAGCCGAGGAGGGGCTGGATGCTCAACAAGGCTCCATTCAGGCTGCGGTGGGGCAGGTGGGGGCCGGGGCCGGCTGTGTTTGCAGGGAGGGGACTGGAATTCATTAAAGTAGCCCTTTAATGACCGCAGCGGGTGCCAGGAGAGCCCCGTGCAGACACACGCGCCCCCTGAAAGCCTCCCTGTGTTTGCAGCCGCTTCCCATCCCGGCCACACCGGTTTTCCAACGGTGGAAAAACAGCCGGGCAGTGAAAGCTCCTTGTTGCCCGAACAGCCCCGGGCTTGTGCGGCCACTGGTGCAGCCCGGCCCGCCGGCTGCCCTCCTTCCTGCCCGCCCCCCTGTGCCAACAAGCGGCCCCTGTGCCGGCGCTGTGCCTGGTGCTGGGGTGCTGCTGGGCAGCCCCAGGGGCAGCTTGCTGCATTCCTTCTCTGCAGCCTCAGGAGCTGCTTTTGAGGTCCTCTGAGTTTTTTTTTTTAATTATTATTATTTGTGTAACTTTTAAGGTAGTGAGGTCACCCGTTGCCAGCCTCGTCGTGCTGCACCCCTACCCGCTGTGCAAACGCCGGAGGGGCTGGGGGATGTCAACACTGGAGAGATTTGGGGGGATGTGAACACGGGAGGGGTTCAGGGGAATGCCAGCACCAGAGGGGCTGGGCGATCCAAACACTGGAGGGGCTCTGGGGTGGCTGCCCAGCCCTGGTGATGCTGCTCAGCAGCTCGATCCCCTCCTGTTCCCCCCCGAAGTGTGTGCCTAGGGCTCCCGTCCCGCTCCCAGCGCAGGCAGGGTGGGCAGGACCAGCACTGTGGGTGGTCCTGGGGGCTCAGGCTCCCTTGTCCCCAGCCTGGCTCTGATGCCAAATGGGCCCTGTAGCCCCCCGGAGCTGGAGCTGGGCTGTGCTCCTGTCCTCACACAGGGTGGAGGGGCCACGGGAGGAAGGGATCCAGTGGGCTTTTGGAGAAAGGCTTCATTATGTTCCACATTCCCTTCGTTTTACGGTGTGGTTTTATTTATGGCCAGGGAAGGAAATGAGCAGCCTGCGAGGAGGTTAAGGCAAACACAGTAGCCCTCAGCTTTGGCTGGGGCTTTGCTGTGGGGGGG
>VXAX01005240.1:203100-250742 GCA_013399835.1 Leptocoma aspasia | reverse complement strand
TGGGGGGCTGCTGCCTTCAGACATGCCCTGAGACCCGAGCTGAGCACCCATCTGGGTCTCCACGGCAAAGAAATCCCAGTGCAATGGAGATGAGCTGGGTTTAGCCTGCAGCAAGGCCATTCAAACCCAGTGGGGACCTTGGGATCACACCACAGTCCCCTTGTGCCTGCCCCAGGAGAGCTTGGGGTTCTGTCTCAAGACTTATGGGATGGGGTGTCATGGGCACAGATCCATCCCTGCTGTGCTAGCTCCTGGCATGCAAGAGGACTTTTCCTTTTATCCCCAGTCCCAATGATTCCAGTGACTGCTGCTCCCACATCCTGAGCCAGGGCTGTGCGTGCTTTTCCAGCCCCGGCAGTGGGAATGAGTGCTCCGGTTCTCGCCTCCCACCCTCCATCTGGCCCTCCCTCACGGCGAGGCTCCCAGGGGCCGGCGCTTTCCAGGAGTGCTGGCCAGCAGAGATTGCTGGAAAGCAGCACCCACAAAACCACCAGAAAAGCCGTGGCTGGTCACCTTCCCAGATCTGCCGACCACCAGAAGTGCCATCAGCCTTGTTTTGGGCGTGGGAGGGGAGTCCTGGCCAGGGGTGCTTTGCTTCGCCCCCGTCCCAGCCCGGTGGCCTCTGGCTGCACCACGCCGCTTTGAACCTCTCCTCCTGTGTTTATTCATTCAGTTCCTCTCCCCCGTTCCCCGGCCAGCTGCTCTCCGCTCGCCTTCCCCAGCCTCCTGCCTGACAGCTTTGGGGAAAAACAGCCTTTTTACAGCCCATGGACTCTGGGGTCAGGGGAAAACACGAAAACATGCCCCCTGCTCATTCTCTGCTGTCTGGGAGGGGACTGGTTGTACCCTCCCGTGCCCTGCCAATCCCCAGCCCCTGCCCAGCACCTGTGCCTGCTCCTGCCTGCCTTCCCCGTCCTTATGGAGCAGCATTAGGAGCTGTGATAGCTGGAGGCCATGCAGCAGGGTTCAGGAGGCTTGGCTAGAGGTCCAGAGCTCCATCGCTTATCCAGCGTGGTTTTACGATGATTCAAGCACAGCCCTAAAGCTGATGGTATTTCCTGAGCTCTCCTGCTCGGCCAGATGCAGAGCCGTGGAGGGGAGGCCAAGGAGCTGGGAGCCAGCCTGAAACCCCCCACAAAGGTCACAGTGCTTTTGGGAAGAGCTGGGGAGATGTGCCCCTGGAGCGAGCACCCCCAAAGCCTGGCAGGAGCAGGAGCAGGGATGAAGAGCTTTTAACGATGTGTGGCTCAATGGCTCCGGAGGGACTTAAGGAATAAGCCCAAGCTGGAAAGAGTCTTTGGAGCGTTTGCCCTGGGAAGTGAAGCGGGGGGAGAAAGTGGGAGGATTTGGGGAAGCAGGAGGCTCAATGAGGCTTTTGTGCCATCCCCTGCAGCGTGACTCAGGCTCGCTCAGGCTCCCGCTGCCAGAAGTTGGCCTGGAAATACTGTATCAGCCCCAGAGGACATGGTTTCGAAACCATTCGAAGTCGGGTTTTGTTCTATTTTTTCCTTTCTTTTTCTCTCTCCCAAGCCCTTTTCCCCTGTCTTGCAGGCTGGCAGGTTTTCCAGCTCCACCCTGCACATCTTGGCACCCGCTGCCACTGTGTTCCCTACCCCAGCTGCTTCCCACCCAGTGAAGGAAAAGCTTGCAGAGCTGCAGAAGGGCATGTGGTGGCATACGAAGGGACAATCCCAGCCAGCCCCGTGCTGGAGGAGCTGGAGGATCTTGGAGGAGTGGGGCATCTGGGTGCACATCCCACCTGCAGATCCCTGAATCCCATCCCTGCCTGTCCAACAGAGCCAGTGCCTGTTCCCAAGCTCATCCCCAGGCCCAGTGAGGGGAAGGAGCTGGCGGGGGGATTGGAGGAGCCAGGCCAGGGGATGCTCACAGACATGCCTGGAACGGCTCGGTGTTACCGGAGAGATCCTCGCCTGGTGTCAACAAACAGCCCAGCAGCCGCCGCCGGAGAGGGGCCCGGCTCCAGCCGCCCGGGCTCTGATGTTTCCCAGCCTCGCTGGTGTCAAGTGGCTCCTGATGTGCCAGGATGGGGGGAGTTACCAGCCAAAATCGTGGGGGAAGAACGAGCACGAGCGGGAGTGTTGAAACCTTGCCAGAAGATACCTGTTTGCCTTAATTGCAGCATCCAGTGCTCAGGGATGGGGGAATGTTTTAACAGAGATGGTAAAACGTGCAATTGCGGTGTAAAATGTCTAAATTGGCGTGATTCAGCTTTAGCAGCACCCACAACACCGTGCACCTCACAGGGCACGAAGGATCACAGCCAGGATGAGCTTTTGGTGATGTTGAGTGCTGTGAGGGGCAGAGAAAAGTGTCTCCATGGACAGAGATGGGGGTTTGCAGTGTGGATGAGGGAAATACAGGGTATTTTTTGCTCTTCTGGGGCTGACATTCTAAGCTGTCTGCAAAGAANACGAAACACCCGCCGAGGTGATGTTTATAGAGAAAATAAATGCCTGTCCTATTTGTGGCGCGGGGGGAGGCCTGGCTGGCGGGGGGGCTGTGGGGGTGTGGAGCCGGGTGCTCACATCCCCTCCCAGGGCTGCAGGACTTTCTCAGCCACATCCACCTCGAGCCAAGACTTCCCTCTCTTCTCCCAAGCTCCCAAAGGAAATGACCCTGGTGGGCTCAGAAATTTCTGTGGGATGGGATGCTGAAAACCTTGAAGCCCTTCTGAAGCCTAGCCGGAGGCTGGGAAAGGGAATGGGAAATTCTTGCTGCCTGCCCCTCTTCCTGCCAGTGCTGCACCACGCCAGGGGTATGAGATGGTCGAGGACAGGGAGCACCCATTAACACGGCTGGGGATGGCACCACAGGCAATTGGTGACTCCAAACCCTCCCTCCCTCGCCTGCCTGCAGCAAAGAGGGAAAACAACTTCCAGAAAGCCAAGATTTGGGCAAAAGGAGCAGCAGGGAATCACAGGGCCGTCCCGAGCTGAGTCACAGCTCAGGACGGCTCCTTCCCCAGCCAGTGAGTCACGGTGATGGATCAATGTCGCTTCTCTGTCTCCTTGTCTGGGAGGCACGGGATGGGCCCGGCCACCTCCACACCATGCCGTTTGCCCCATGACTTTCTCCACTCCCAGCAATTTTTGGCAGCACCCGCCCTTCCCAGGGCAGCTCTCGGGCTGTCAGGCAGCCAAGGCAGCCCTTGGGCACAGGGCAGCTCCCAGAGGGATTGCCCGGAGCCATGCGCAATGGGCGACACACCCCGGGGAAGGAGGATGGAAAACGGGAATTTATCACCCTCTCGGATCCACAGCTCAGGGCATAAACATCTCCCACCCCACCCTGATGCCAGCTGAGCGGCCCTGTTTAGTCTGTCCTGCGGGTAAAGCACTGCTAATGGGTGACAAATCAGGCGGCTTGGGAAGACCTACAGCAGCCCCGCTCCTATGGATTTTAGCCTGGCTTTGCAGAGTCCAATGCTGCCCTGACTCTCAGCTCTGCTTTGCGAAGCAAAGGCTTTCTTAAAGTTTCTCTGACTTCATAGAACGTATTTGGAATACACTTTATAGAATATATTAATATTCTATCAATAAAATAGACTAAAAATTATCCTCCAATAACAATATCTAACAATATCCTGCTCTATTGGTCAATATAACATAAAAATTCGACCTCCCTTTTTCTGGTCTGTTTACCTCAGAAAAGGTCTGAGGGGTGTCCCACACCAGCGCAGCACAGCAATGTCCGACTAAACACAGGGCACGATGGAGACAGCTTAGGGAAGGGCTGGTTTGGGAATGAGGGAGCTCTGATGGACACCTTCCTTTCTCTGTGTCTCCAGGAGTTTGGAGATAGAGTGGTGAAGGTGGCAAACACGGCTTGGGATGCCCAGGTGAGAGCTGGGAAGGGCACAGGAGTTTCTCGGAGTCTCCCAGCTGAAGGCTGGTGGTGATGCTCACACTCGGGAAGCTGGCTTCCCAAAAAGGAGACAAACTGAGCCCAGCACCTGGAAAGGGCCACGGGAGTAGCCCCGGGGAGCCGAGGCTGGGCTGGGCCAGCGCCTGTTTCGAACAGTCTGTGCTTTGAGCTTTATTTAGGCACGCAGACTCCCGCCTCCCAGGCCCTGCTCCTGTCCAGCCTTCAACCTGACGTCCTCGGGGTGAGCTTAACCCTGTCCTGCAATCCTGCAGGAATGCGCTTATTATATATTTGTCCACAGCCCTCTGTTGCTAAATATAAGAGTGGGACAAGAATATTCCTCCCCAATTCCCACGATACCAGTTTGTGTTCTCCCCCCTTTTCAGCATTTTTCCTGTTCTTTCCCATCAGATGGAAACTTTTCCAGCTGCTTTGAGCTATGACCTTAAAACATGTGGTGTGATCATAAAAAAGAAAGTTTGAATAAATCAGTCAGATTTCCAAAAGTGGAGGAAAGGAAGAGCTGAGGTGGCTCCATGGAGCTGAGAAACATGGAGAAAGCAGAAGGGATCCTGGATGGATACCCCAGGGCAGACACTGCTCCCTATCCATGGGCAGGTATCCTGGACAAGCCTGGATCCCACTTGCCTCCCCAGGACCCCGTCACTGCTTCTGGGGTCCACCTAAACTTTGGAGGGTGTCACATTTTTGGCACCCACTTGCTGAAATCTTGGGGTGAACGCTGCTCACAAGGAGTCTACACATCCAATTTTCTCTTCTCCCCCATTCCAAACCTCCAGTAACAGGGATTTTGGGGAAGGGGAAGCCCAGCCTGTGGGTGACCTCACTGGGAACCAGAGGGGAGCCAGGCTGTCGAAAAACAGTTTACTAAAGCTTCACACTCTGATGTCAAGAGGACAAGTTTTATGAGTGTTTTTTCTTTTTGGCATAATCCTGTATTTGATGAAGTGCATGATGACTCTTCCCATGCTGGGCTGGGCAGGAAGGCCTGGGTTCCTGAACCTGAGCTTGGAGGGAACACAAAACACAGGCTTCACCCCCAAAAACCTCAGCCCCATGCTGAGCATGCTGCTGGTGGCTCTCCCTGATGGAGACACAGGGACGTCCCACGGTGGGCAGCCCATGGGAACAGCTGGAATGAGTGCTGCTGGTCACAGCAGGGATGTTCTCAGCTGCAGGGGGCTTGTGGGAAGCTGCTGCCCAGAGCCAGGGTCACAGCTGGCACATCTGTTTCAGCCCAGTGCAGAAACAGTCCCCAGCATTTGAAAATGGGCGTAAACCCTCTTTTCTTCCCCAGCCCCACGTCTTGACCAGGGAGGTGCCCACTGATCCCCAGAGCCATGTTACAGCCATGGGGGAAGTCACCTGGGCCAAGTCTGGGGGTGTTGGCAGGTGTCAGTGAAAGCCATGGGGGTTTTGGGGTTTTCTGGGGCTTTCTCCAGCCCCTTCACCATGAAAGAGTTTGGGACTGCCAGGGCAGCACGCAGACCCACCCTGGACACCACACAAGCAACAGATCCATGTGGGGAAATCCCATCCTGGGATGGAAAGGTCAGGGCTGGGAGGAAGGAGACCACTCTGTTCATTAACAAAAGGGATTTTTTTCCACTCGGCTTGCCAGGCACCTTCCTATTTTGGCGCGTGACAAAAAATAGAAAGAACAAGGCCTACGGTAATGAGAGGAGCATGTCCCAGAGGCCACCTGCTCTCTGGGAGGGAACAAGGGGCAACAAGAGACCAACAGCAGCCCTGCAGGTGCTGAGGGCCAAAAGGCTGGGCTCTGGGATCATCCTCCTCCTTGCACTGACACAGCCTGGGATGCAGAAGATGGTTAGGAAGCAAAAGACTGGAGGTTTTCAGTAATTGCTTTGGGAACTGCTGGGAGCAAGCTCCTGCCTCACTGCTGGTCAGAGTCCTGGTCCTTGGGGGGAAGTCTGGGGAAGAGAAACTGCTCAGTGAAATTATATATTATTTTTGGGGTGAGTTAGGGACATTGAAAGTGCTTTTTAAATTCCCTTCACATTCAAAGCTGCAGATGCTGCTGATGCAGCACAGTGCCCAGCCAGATCCCAGACACAGCTTGGAGGGTCAGACCTGTCCCAGTGGAATGAGACCCCCATCCAGACCCGCAGAGCCTGCTGAGGCTCAGAGCATGGCAGCTCTGAGCATCACCGAGCAGGGGAGGGAACAGGGCTGTGGGACAGCTGTCAGGATGTGAGGCTGGACACACGTCCGTGACAAGAGCTGGGTGGGCAAACCCGGCTGCTCCACGGGGAAAACTGGGTATAAATCCCCCACTTCTGTCCCGCCGGCACTGCCGTGCCCAGCGCTGACCTGTGCAGCAGCCAGCCCTGTGGCACCACGGAGGGACCCTCAGCCCCAGCTGGCCCCTGGTGCCCGGTCACCCCAGGGGCGGTCCGGGCTGTGCTGGTGGGAGAGGTGAGCCACACTTACCCCTCGCCGCGGGCCACCAGCCACCCCAGCGCACAGGACAGCCGGACGGCCAGCCCCGGGAGGTGACACACCCCGCAGACGCTCCAGCTCCCTCCTTCCTGCCGAGCCCCCGCTCTTGGGATGAACAGGGGCTGCCCTCGCAGGCGGCTCCCGTGGCAAGGCCAAACATGGGCAGCGAGAGCCGGCGAGCTCCCTCCCCGTGGCGCCGGGCTTGGCGGGACAGCGACGGTGCCTTTCCCTCCCCGGCTGCCAGCCGGAGCTGCTCCGAGCCGCATCCCACCCAGCAGCACGGACCGTGTGCCCTGCGGCAAGCACACGGCGAGGGAGCCGCCACCCTGCGAGCCACGGTGGGCGAGCCGCTCCTCTCCCATCTTCAGCTCTCCCCAAACGCCCTGCCCCAAATCACAGCGCTCCTGCCAGCTTGGCGACAGGACCCCGCGCTCCGGGGAGGGACAGCCTGCACCCGCGGGTCACCCATGCCCGCACCGCTCCCCGCCGGTTCCTCAGCTCTCCCAGGAGCAGGATTATCCCGTACGATTTCCCACCCTAGGCTCTCGGGTGGGCTGGGGGACGGGACTCACCTCCGGCCGGGGGTCCCGCGCTGAGGGGCTGGGGGTGGCCGGTCAGCAGCAGCAGCAGCAGCAGCAGCGCGGTGGCGATGCCACCTCGGGCACCCATCGCGTCCCCCGGGGCTGGAGCAGCGGCGAGGGCTCCGAGACGGCACAAGCTCGGCCGGCGCCTGCTTCCAAACGAGGGCTCCTGCTACTACTATATTTAATAAAGCGGAGCGAGGGAGGGACCTGTAACTTCTCCCGCCTGTCAGAAAGGAGAAATTCGCTCAGATTACAAACCAAATTTTCCCTCTTAAAGGGCTAGAGGCCCTCGCCACCCACACCCGCTCCTGAAAGCAGCCTTGTTCCCGCCGGGCGAGGAGAGGGAGGAGCGGGGAAAGAGCCCGAAGTGGGTGCGAGGGGCGGCTCCGGAGGCACCGCCTGCTCCGGGCTGAGCAGGATGTCACAGAATCCCAAAATATTCTGAGTTGGAAGCGACCCACAAGAATCATAGAATCCAACTGTTAAGTGAATGGCCCATGCGGGGATCAAAGCTCGGTGTTATTAGCACCGTGCTCTAACCAGCTGGGCTGATCTCCACAGATCCCTTGGCACCGGGCACTTCTGGGGGAGCAA
The DNA here is from genome assembly GCA_013399835.1 of Leptocoma aspasia. Classification (NCBI taxonomy): domain Eukaryota; kingdom Metazoa; phylum Chordata; class Aves; order Passeriformes; family Nectariniidae; genus Leptocoma; species Leptocoma aspasia. Next base: position 243,195 of record VXAX01005240.1, on the reverse strand, counting down.
AGCCAGTTCCTGGTCTCCACACAGACCCAGTTCAGTGACTCGGTCCCAAAGCTGCCGGTACCCACCCCTGGCTGTATTCCCGAAGTGGCCCTGCCAACCTCACACCTCTCTCAGCTGGCAATCAGGATGACCTTTGGCCCTCAGGGCTCACAGCATTCCAACTGTGCTAGCACAACCCTAGGGAAAGAGCTTTCCAGCTTCTCCTCCTGGTGCAAAGCTGATTCAGGACCAGGCCACGACTCTTTGGAGACCCAGCATCCCACCCAGCCTGGCTCCCTGCTCCTTGCTCATGTCACATCTTTCCAACCCTATCCAAAGGTGCTCCCATCCTCCTGCTTGGCTCTTGTGCAGCACACCCCTCCTTCCTCATGGATGTCTGGATTTCAGGCCCTTTTCCCCCGTGTCATGCTTGGCTGATGGATTACATGTGGCTTGTTTCCTGCTGGGTTAATTCTAACCCAGGGCCCTCGGCGTGACTTTGCCGTCTTTGGCAGCATTTGCAACACCTTCCAGCATACAGTCTGCAAACATAATTAATTTGTTGTTTACTTTTGCTTTCAGATCATTAATAAAGACATTAAATAAACCTGGGATGCGCTGTTTTTTCAGTAACTTTTTCTGAGTAATTGCCAGGGGCTCGGTGAGTTCATTAGCTAATTCTGTTTAGTCTGGGGGTTTCGTATTAGCCAGGCTGGCTGATTTGTACAGATTCAATTTTGCAAAGTATTCCCTTTCCTGCTCTTTATCTTAGGGTCTACTGAGGACTCTGGGAGGCTTTTCTCTCTGTCTGTCCTCAGCAGTCCCCTCTCCTTGCCCCTCTTAGGGGCTGACGAAGGAAGAGGGGCGTGCAGGGCTTTAGCCTTCAGGGTGGAGTTCGATCTCCACTGTCCCCATCATGTCATGGCCTGGTGGGCTGAGCACATCCATTCCTCTCCCACCTACCAGGACTATCTCCAAGCCACCAGAACCACCTCCAACTCACCAGGACGATGCCCAAACCACCAGGACTACCTCCAACCCACAAACAGGCATCCCTGGCTTTACTTCAGGCTTTCTTTGCTCAGGTTTGCTTTGCTCACTGGGGCACTGGGAAACAACCACCCTTTGCCAGGGGAACATCCGACTTGGACGAGGGCAGCAAGTACAGCTTGAGCAAGGAAATGGTTCCAAGCAACCTGAGTATCCTCCCCCTCAAGGATGCTCAGGGTCCACTCCACAGGCAGCAGGCTGGTGGGAAATTATGCAGGACAAACCTGTCCACGGCAAGGACAGAGGAAAATTTCTACCGCTTTTAAAATTATTTTTATATTTCTCCCTCCAACAAGGAAATCACAACTTCTGCTTGAAACTTCCTGTGTTATCCAGAGGAACATCCCCACCGAGTCTTGCCGCAGGCAGCTTCTGCCACCCCCCTCGCCGAGCCCCGAGCACAGCCCTGTGCCCCACATCTGGCCAGCACATTTCCCATCTCTCAGCCAGGCCCCGGCGGCAGCAGGGGATTTGTTTTTCCCTTTCCCAGCCAACATCTGGCTGAGTGGCAGAGGGGCAGGGCTGGCAGCCTGGTTCTGCACGAGGGACCCTTGTCCTTCCCCCCACAAGGCAGCTTCAACCCCGGGGAGCCAATGCCAGTGCTAGCTCCCTTTGCAGGCAGCGGGGGGCTGCCCTTGCCCTTTGGTGAGTGCCCGCCGTGGGGGGCTGGAGGCTTGAGGGGGCATTGAGGAGGGAAAAGAAATAAGAAAAATTAAATTCTTTCCTTCCCCTGCAGTCCTGGGGCCGGCATTTGAGGCAGTCACCGTTCCCATCCCTTCTGGCTGCTCCCCTCCTCCTCTCGGTGCTGGCTGACCCGCCGGCCTCCGGACGCGTTTATTTATCCGATCCTAGCTTTATTTAGGATGTGTTTCCAGGGTAGCCGGTACAGAGGGAGGTGTGAAGGGCTGCCGAGGGGGTCCACAGCTGCAGCCCTCCACCCAGAGCCCTGCCATGCCTGTGGGGCACCCTGCTCACATGGGCACCTCTTGGTCACCCCATTTCTCACGGGAGCCCCACCTCATCCGCTGCATCTAACAGCCCTGTGTGGGCTGGCCAAGCTGGGAGCCCTTTCCATGGGAGAGCCCTTTCCCTGGACAGCTCTGTAGCCTGTTTGCTTGGCATGGGCAAAGCCATCCCTGGCAACTAGTTCCCTGGAATGCCAACATTCACCTGCAGGGAAGAGGCTCTCTTCACCATAGGGTGCTCCCTATGCACCCTTCAATAAAGCAGAGCTCAGCTCCTCTGCTTGCCTTTTCCCCCCAAAACTACATCCTGCACCCTGGCTGGGCCTTGTGCCAGACCCAGGCTCTCCTCTGCCACCCACCACCAGCACAGGAGGGGGTCAGCCACCCACGGAGTGAGGATGGGGGTCCTGATGCTGTGAGGGGCTGCAGCTGGGGAAGCAACTCTGTCCGAGGGAGGAGAGCGGCAAGCGTGCTTGGAGCGAGCGCCTGGAAGGAATATCCCATCCGGCGCTGGCAGGAGAGAGCACATTCACGAATGCTGCTGGGATTTAGCTTCTCAGCATCTGCCTTCCCATGTGCTGGAGGGATTATAAAAGGAAACGAAACAAAGCCCTTGGATCTGACCTGGCTGAAGCAAAGCCCTGGCCGGAGGTACTGGGTGGACGTGGCCCAAGGTGGCAGGTCTGCAGCCTCAGCCATGCACCCATTCCCCCAGGAGCAGGGGGGTTCCCTCTGTGTGCTTGGGGCAAAAGTGATGTGAGCCTTGTGTCTGTGGCTGGAAACAGCTGGGCAGATGTGGTGGGCTCACCCAGGGGACTAGAGTGGGATGTCACAGGGTTTGTTTGGTGTTTCTAACGTGCCTGGCCCGTCTCAGGATGAAGTCAAGGAGGAACAGGATGCTGCAGGGTGTTGGGAGTGCTCTAGGCAGCTAGGGTTGCTGTAGGGAGCTGGAGATGCTGGGGGTGCTGCAGGGAAGTTGGGAAGGCTGCCTGCCTCTGCATTAGATGGGAGAATCACAGTCCGAAGCCTGTTTCACGTCTGCTACCACCGACAAACCAGACTTTGTACTTGTGGTGCTGTTAATTTAAGGAGACAAACAATTGGGCAGGGGGTGCTCGTTGTCCTGACAAGCTGCACCTGGGCTCTCAGCATGCCCTCCACACTGCCCACCCCCTGGGCTGCCCTTAAATTCAGGTGCCTTCAACTTTTGCTCCTTCTCACTACAGCTGTGCTGTGGCACTGGGTCGATGGGGGAGTCCCATTTGGGGGAGTCCCTTGTCTTCAGAGGACCAGGATGAGGATGTGTCCCCTGCATGGTGAGTAAACCTCTCCTGTCCGTTCACTTGCTGCCACTTTGCAGTGTTGCCACCTGGGTACCTCACATGCAGCCTCTGTACAGGGGTGGGGTTTTAAGTCCCTGAAAAGTCATGTGCTGGACCATGGGACAACTCCTCTGGACCAGCCCCGCAGCTCTGCTGCTGCTCCCCCAGACCCTGTGCAAGGGGTTTGATGTGAGATGGGCTTTATTTACACTTGTTAGAGGTTTGGAGGGCTGTGACTGTACTTCCCTGTGACTAATGCCTTTTGCTCTTCCTTGAGCACAGAACACATCACTCCCTAGCATTAGTTTTAAAAAGGAAATCAATACAGCCCATTTATTTTTAGCTTGGATTTAGGATGCTTTGGAAGAGGAACTGAGCTGTGATTTGGAGGCAGCAGACTCACCATCTTCTCCAGGGCTTGTCAGACAGAGGAACCAGCTTTTAACACTAGGTAGATATTGACTGATGTGTTCTCAAGGAACTAATGCCCCTCTGTGTGAGTGGGGAATTCTCTGAGGGCACGAGGAGGGCTTGGAGCACATGGGAGAGCAGCGGTGAGCTGTGCTGGCTGCTCGGGCTGACTTTGTGTATCCAGTGAGGTCTTGGGATCCAACTGGGCTGTGGTAGGGCTGGGCTTTGGGACCTTGTGGTAATAGAATTGTAGAGGGGTTTGGGTTGGAAGGGACTTTAAAGGTCATCCAGTTCCTGCTATAGGCAGGGACACCTTCCACTAACCCGGGTTGCTCCAAGCCCTGTCCAACCCCGTTTTAAACTTTTTTTGTGAGGCAGCCACAGCTCCTCTGGACAACCTGTGACAGAGTCTCACCAGCCTCACAGGGAGGAATTTCTCCCCAATATCCAATCTAACCCTGCCCTGTCAGGTTGAAGCCATTCCCCCTTGTCCTGTCACTCCACGTGACAAGTACAGTGGCTGCTTGAAGAACCGCTCTTCCTCACCAAGCCAGAGCTAAAGCCCACCAAAACCAGCTTGGGGCGGCCTCGGGGCAGGCTCTGGGTGGCGTGAGTTGGCAGTGCACTGGGAGCAGGGTGGGAGGTGAGGAAGATGCTGGTGGTGCCGCTGCAGGAGGAAGTCTGGGGCGGCCCTGCTCGGCTGGGTGCGACAGCGAGCGTGTGCTCAGGGTGCCTGGGTCTCACAGGGAATGTGATTGTGGGGACCCTCCTGCAGCGGGCAGGGCTCGGGAGCCGCTGGCAGCGGCCGCAGCCCAGGAGATGGCACCAGCGCTCCGCGCTCGCCCGGCCAGGGACGGGAGAGAAGGGATGGATGCTCCCGGAGTGGAGGGTAGGGATGCTCCGGGGGGGTTGGGACGGCCGGGGGCCATGCAGGGCCCACTGCCAGCTCGGGCCGTTGTCTCTCCCAGGTCTGAGCAGGTGGGGACATGCTGGGGACTGATGCCCCTGCTCCTGGTCTGGCACTCGTGCTAATCTGGCAGGGTCTTACCTTGCTGCTTTGGCCCCTTGTTGTCCATCCCTGCTGTCACTAAACCAGACTGGGAAGATGTGCAGGTGCTGCCTTCCCAAGCACACATTTGCAGGTGCACCAGAGTAGCAGCTCGAAGCCCTGACCCTGGAAAGCCCTGGCTGCTGTTTCACCTGCTTCTCAGAGGAAGATGAAGGTGTCTTCTTTACCTGGGAAGGTGGTGGTTGCTCCAGGTGCACTGACCTGGTCAGGGAAGGCGCTCGTATTCCTTCTCTCCATCCCCAGCAAAACTCGTGGTGCCTGAAGCCCCCCAAGCTCTTGTTCATCCCCATCTAATGTGTGGATAAATAAGCAGAGAAAGATGTGATGACACCACCCCACCACTCCCCCCTCGCTCCAGCTTCCAGCGCCGTGGTTTCCCTCCCAGTCGGGTTTAACCGTGGGATTTCTCTCCCGGCAGAGGAACCCATCTGTCTTGGAGCAGATTAGAAAGATGTCATTTCTCCGGCACAGCCATTTATCACGGCGGCTGGGGAAATTAGCAGGGCCCGAGCAGGGAGGAGGGAAATTGGGCTTATCCTGGAGCTCTAAGTAGAGGTTGTGGGGAATTCTAGCTGGACTATTTCTAGCTTGGCATTAGTTTGTCCTGAAAAGAAAATCAGAGCCTTGGATTTCCACCTCCAGGTCCCGATGCGGCAGAGAGCAATAAATTCTATCAAAATTTACAGGGCAGAATAGCTGGGATCTCTCAAGCATTGGGGTTTTAGCCAAAGGCTAATATCCTCCTTCCAGTTGTTAATTCCAGGACCCAGGATATAAATGAAGCCGTAATAACAACGAGGGTGGGACAAACCACATCACCCTGTTGTGGTTTGCAGGGTTACCTGCACCTCTGTCTGGGAGCAGCCTGGGGGACAGCAGCAGGACAAGGGGCCTCAGTCACTATTTGCCAGCTGGAAACATGACAAAATTCAGGAAAGGGAATAAAAATTTAAAAAAATGCAATTTTGCAGCCACAGTGCTGCAAACAAACGAAGAGTAAAATGCAAATTAAAACAGATAAAAATTCCTTGGCAGTGTCCCCTTTAAGCATCATATATTTTTATCTTGCCCTGGTTTTATTTGCCGGAAAGAGAAACGTAAAGAGAGAAACATTCAATTAAACCTGCTTGTCAGCTGGAGCCCCCAAGCTGTGTCAGTGTGGGCTGGAGGAGGGGGCTCTGCCAGGAGCATCCTCTGCACTGTCCCCATCAGGGAGGGCTCAGGGTGGCTGGGTCTCTTGCCTGTCTGCTTACCCACCGCTGTCACAACCAGCTGGTGGCACAGGGTTCTGTTTGCAAGGCAGCACTAATCACCATAGTAACAAGGGCCTTATTTCTGCCAAGATTTGTCCCCCATGGCTGTGTGGCGAAGTGGGGCTGTGTCCTCCATGGAGCAAGGCTGGCTGTCCTCAAGGATGCACTTGTGTTCTGCCCTCTTCCTCTCTGTGACAGCAGCCTCACCTTGCCCATCACCTGCTGGCTTTCCTGGCTCCTCTCTGTGCCCTTCCCTTCCCTCCCCTGCACTGCCCCAGAGCACCTGGACTGGTGCTGTAAGGGCCCAAGTCCTGCAGTGAGGAGGCCCCATAAATCAGGGGTCAAAGCTGGGGCTTTTTGAAGCTGCCTCTTCAGTTGCATGTGGGGACTCCCTGGTGTCCACGCTCCACTAACGCACGAGGGAGATGCTCAGAGGATGGTTTCTGCTTGGGTCATCGGCTTTTCCTTCTGGAGGGTGAAATGTTGGAGTTTCCAGGAGCTGTTTCGGTCCACAAAGATGAGCAGCAGTTTCTAGATGGCAGGAATGAGGACGAGGGCCAGCTGTGAACCCCAGCATGTGACATTTTCCTGTGAATACAGTATCTGTGGAAAGAGTCAGAGAGAAGGCTCTGGGGATGAGTTTCTCCCCAGACCAGGCATTGCTTCTGTGAACATTCCCTGCCTGACCAGGCAGAGCTGACTCCCAATAAAAACTGCTAATGTGGGGGATCCAGGTCATGCGGGAAGGAACCAGCCACTGACTCTTTTTCTGTGAAGGCACAAGGCAGCGGAGAAGATGCTTCCAGAAATAATCCCCTTGTGGGTACTTAGACTTGTCTTGGTGGGAAGGGAATCTTCTTGCTTGGGTAGAAGGTACTGCTGCTTAGCAGTGGTGTGGCAGGAGCAGCTGCAATGTGGACATCTGTCTCCTCATAACTGGAGTGAGACCAATGCCTTATTCCCTTGCATGAATTCATCAGTTGGCAACGACTTTCTGTCTCTATTGACCCTGGGCTGGACCTGAGCCAGTGGAGGGAAAAGAGTCTATTCACCCACAAAAAATACTCCTGAGGTATCTGGAGTCTCTTTGAGGTTCAAATGCTGGTGGGACCACGGATGTGCTGTGCCTGGGGAGGTGCTGGTAGGACTGGAGCACCAGTAAGGGTGCGTGGAGCCTCGCTGAATCCTCAGGTGATGCCCATGAGATGTGGGAGAGCTGCTCTCTGGGCATACCAAAAATGTCAGGGAGAGTGGCAGCTCAGCTCACCTCCTGCCAGGATCCTGCAGCCCACCAGCAGCTTCACTGAGCCCCTGGAAAGCTGTCATCCACTGACGTGGCACAAATAGAGCTGTTTCACTGAAAAAAAAAGACAAAATATCCTATGTTGTGTTTCCACTTGATGTGCTCTTGGTGAACCCCTGGCTGTGTGCATTCAAGTGCGCCTGGGCCACGCTGCAGATGGAGAGAGGGAAGTAGAAATGACAGAAATGGGACAAGAGCCACCAAAGACTGACTAGTTAGAGAAAGAAATGGGGTAAAAATGTTTAAGGTGAGAGAAGAGCCCCCATTCCTGAGGCATGGGTTTGCTTCAGCCCTTCCATCACCTCCTCAGCCTCTCCAATCAATGTCCCTCTTCCCCCTACTCCTACATCCTCTGAATCTTTCCAGCTGACCCCATGCACGTTCCCACCCTCTCTTACCCCCATCAGAACCCCCAGTTAAGGAGCTGTACCTGCTTCCACAAAATCATGCATCCCTCTCCTCATCCTGTCTCCTTAAATGGATGAAAATTCCCTCTTGTTGCTGACTTTGCTCATTCCACAGACTCTCAGGGAGGCACATCAAATTTAATTCCTGTACAGGTAACCATTATTTTTTATTTTCTAGCTTGTTAGAAGGGCCAGGTGCATACCAGAAAACTTTCCTGTGAAAGCCAAGGCTGCCAGGATGTGTGTGGAGAAAGGACCAAGAAATCTTCATCTGGATGCAGATGATCCCCAGACAGCCGGGACCCTGGGGGAATTAAACAGAAGAGGAAGAACTCAAGTTGGAGGAGGCAGTGTAAGGCAGGAGGAAGAAAAGATGAGCCAGCTGTAAAGAAAGGAGGAGAGAGCAGGGAGGCTGTGAGGATGGATTTTTGGAGTAGCTTTGGGTTGTGTTTTTTGGAAACGGCTCCTTTGTCAAACAGAGAGTGTGTGGGGAAGGTCAGGCTCTATAAATCTCCCCAGTTTGAAAGCAGGCATCCAGAAATGCTCTGAAATGCCCATTCCTGTGATTTGTAAGCATCCAAAACAGTGAAGAGTTGGTTCAAAAGACTTTTTGCCTAGGAAATGTGAGTTTGCTGTGCAGCATTTAAAGACAAAAAATGAAGCAAAGCCTGATGACTGAATCCAGTCAGGATTTCTGGTGGGGTGTGTTTGGCTCCCATTCTTCCCTTGCAGCCTTTCCTGGCCACCTTTATCTTTGCAGTGAGGACAACAGCCCTCTTGGGTGACCAAGCCCTTTCCTATCATTTCTATCAATAAAGTCTCTGAAATCCAGAAGCCTGAAAAGACGATTCAGGAAACTGGAAATTCAGTCCTATTGAAAACTCAGTCTTGCCCAAATTCTGGTTTTGGGAGTGCTGTCACTGACTCCCAACCCTGATTTTCCATCATGGCTCCAGCTCTTGGATGTAGGGAACATCCTCAACCTGCCACTGGCACAAGGTAAGTCACTGAATTTGGGCAATCTTTAAATATTCTGCACTGGAGTGACTTGTGAATGTTGTGTGATTAACAGAAATTAAATGAGAATGGTTGAGAAGCCTGAAAGGATTAAACTGCATTGGGAATAGCTGTAAGGGGCAAGTGTTACCTGAAAGTGCCTGGGGTGTGGCTGCTGGCAGGGGATGGAGCTGGGGATGGATGGTGAGGGCAGCTGGGGGATGATGTGAGAGAGGAGCACCCTGTAAAAGCTCTGGGGGCAGGGCAGGGATGCAGGAGCAGAGCTGCCTGCAGCCCCACACCCCCTTTCCCCCAGTGCCTGTCTTCCCAGAGGGGCTCAGCTCACCTCCAAGTCCGGCTGTGGGGTTTTGTGTTTATGCTTTTTTCATCTGGAAAAGTCTCATGGGGGCAGCTGTTGAGAGGCAAAGCAGCTGAATTGGATTTTTGTGCCCGCACAAAGTAGGCTCCGGTTACATAGTCCGAGAGAATAGGATCCTAAATTGGATTTTGCTGCTCACTTGGAATGGGCTCCAGTCGTGTGGGATTATTGGGGATTTAAAGCTACCATATAGGAAATGATAATGAAACCATCACCCAGCCAAGAAGCTGGGGAGCTGCTACATTCACAAATGAGGAGGAATCTCCCAATTAACACCTGAGCCATGAACAGAGCATTGCTCGGGATGCTGGAGTGTAAATCAAAATTTACAGAATCACAGGTGGTTATTATCTCCTCCTCTGATGTGAAACAAAGGCACATGTGCCAGCATGGCCAGCTCCATCCCACTTCTTTCCTTTCCATGCCTTTGCCAGCCAGGCAGGTCCTCATGGGGGGCTTGAGGGCTTTGCAGATCCGTGGATGGGTCCTGCCAGCACCCATCCATGGATCTGCAAAATCCTGTGTTCTCTAGTAAAATCAATAATAGATTTTTTTTTTTTTAAAGACTGAAATTTGGGATGCTTTACTGGCTTTGCCTGGTGCTGAGATTTAATGTCTGATTTGTTTCCACTCCTCTGCCTCACCCTTGTTTTGGCCCCAGAAATGTGAAGGCCAGCTGGCAGTGTTATTTCTCCTCTTGTTTTAGCATTACTCACCAGAGCACTGGGACTTCAGGTGGAATGTATCAGAATTACCTGGTGCTGGTGTGGACAGCCCCTGCCCCAGGGGCTGGGCACAGTTCATTTTGGGGAGTGCTCCCACAAGATGCTTAGCCAGAGACCGTGGCTGAGAGCTGGGGCCTTGATCTGATCCCACAGCTCTTTTTATGGAGAGATGATCCAAGTGGAGCTGCGGGAGCACATTTGGCAGAAGAGGGGTTTGGTCAGCAGGTGGGATTTGGGGGTGCCTGTAGAGGGATCCTGCCCTGGGGAACTGGGACCTGGCTGGTGTTGGGGGCTCCTGGCAGGGAGCGGGGCTGGGTGCCAGCAGCTGGCACTCCAGAATGTGCCACTCAGCCTCCTGCTCTGCAGAGGCTGCTCCCAGATGGCTTCCCTGGGACTTCTCTGAGCTGAGGCTGGCTGCCCTCCAGCCCTGCCCTCCATCCCCCTCACTGCCTGCACATCCCCCCTGTGCCCCACATCTCCTGTTCCTCATCCAGGTGCTTTCCAGCCTCTGCTTTGCTCTCCTGGCCTGCTGGGTGTGAGGAAGGAGGCCAGAGGCCCCCTCCTGCCAGAGTGGGCTGCCCAGAGACTCCAGCCCCAGGTTTTGGGGCTTGGGTTGGAAAGGGGAACATCACGGGGGGAGGAGGGCTGGGAGCAGAATCGTGCAGAGGCGGTTTGTTTTCTGTCCCTTGGGTGGTAGGCTCTCACCTCTGCCTCAAATTACAAGTCATGTCACATCTTGGGAGGCTTGAAATTGTGTTTCTCAGCGATGTTCCCAAAGAGATTAGAAGCATTGAGATGGCTGAAATACCCTCTGAGCCCGGAGCAGAACAAGCCACTAAACAAGGAGTGGGATGGGGAAAGAGCTGCAGCATCTTCACGAGGGTGGAGGGGAGGGCTGGGGTGGCTCAGTCCTGGCCCCTCCCCAAATCCCTCCTGCCTGGGCAGTTTTTTCAGTGCTGGTTCATCTTGGTGCTCATGGGATGTGGGAAGAGCCATGGGATGGAGAGGCCCAACCACCATTCTAAACAACGGGTCTTTTAACCCATGGAGCACAAGGTGCTGCTCCCCAAATTTACAGGTGGAAAGTGAGGATCTGTGATTTGTGGGAATGAAGTAGGGCCAGGCAGCAGCTGACCCTGAGCGTAGAAGGGATTGGTTTCCAGCACTGAGAGGAGAAGGCAGAGATTCAGCACTTCCTGATATGAGGCAGAACTGCCTGTTTTTCTGAAGCTTGGCTGCTTATTCCTATGGCTTCCCAGCTCCCATGCTTCATGTTCTTTTCTTGCTGCTGGAGTCCCTGCACAGCAGGGTGTGGGTCTGCGTCCTGGTCCCCACTGTCCCCCTCCCTGCCATCCTTATCCCCTGTCACTCTCACTTTTCAGCCTTCTGATGTTTTCATTCTTGTGATGGAGTTTCTCATGCTGTTTTTTGTAAACATGCACAGGTTTTTCTAACTGTCTTTTTGTTTTTCATTCTTTCTCCTGGGAGGAGAAAGGTTTGATGGACTTTGTCATTGACCAGTGTCGTTGGAGAGGTGGTAGCTTCACCTTCCAATCGATGGTTGTTTCCAGAACCCTATATAATGTGAAAACCAAAATAAAGTTTCTCTCTTCTTTGCCTTCTCTCGGGTGTGGCTGCGTTTGTCTCTGCGTTTCGTGTTGCTCGATAGAGTGACAATCCTCATTCCTGGGACTGTGTGGAGCTGTCTGAGATGTCACCAAAGCGAACTGGTCCCAAGGTGCCGCTTTGACGGCCTGGCTGACAGAGTGATTTGTGATCAGCCGGCTGAACCGACACATCCCACAGCAGTTGGAGACCTCCTGGCATGGGAGAGATCCAGCCAGGCAGGATGGAGCCAGGTACAAATATTGGAGGAGCTGTTAAAGATGCAAGCTTCTTATCTCCCAGGCAATCCAGAGCCCCTCACGAGGATATCAGTGCCAGAGGAGCACAAAGGGATGATGGATGCATCCATAGGAGCGGGTCTTGTGTTATGGAGTGGATGGAAAGGTGAGCTCGATGACAGACATGTCTGCAAGTGTGGCCATCATCCCAGTTGTGGCCTGGGAGGAGCTGCAGGGTGTGAGGAATGGGGATGGATGGGAAGGGGTGTCAACAGAGCAGGACAAACTAGGGTTTGCTCCATGGAGAGGCCTCGGGTGTTGGAAAGCCAGAGATTTGGTGAAGGAGGAGCTGGGATGGAAGGAGAAGCTCGAGTGGTTGGGTTTATTTGGTGAAGATCTGCCTCCCACTGGGATTCACTGCTCTGGAATTCACTAACTAATTGTGCTGCCCTGCTCCTCATGACCTGCTAGACTCAGCTAAAGCCTTGCCTCTGAGGTCAGCAAAGCTAATTGAACTGAATGTCCAGGGAGAGCATTTACGTGGCTCTTTTCAGAGTGGGCTTTTTCCATACCTCTGGAAAAATGCAAGCTGAAAGGGAACTGCCCTCTCCTCTGAGCCTGGTGGGACCTGCTGCTCCAGTCCTGGCTGAGCTGTGCCTGGGGGAAAATGGTCCTTCAGCACTTGAGAAGGATGAGCTGCAGGGCAGTGCAATCCTGGGGGTCCTAAAATTTTCCTGCCCTGGTGAGAGAACCCCAAACCTATTTTTATCTGGTTGTGCGGCTTTCTCTCTGCAATAACAATGTGCTCAGTGTGCAGAGTGAAATTAATACAGAGCCACATTTGCCTTGGGAATATTTGAGCAAGTTTTTAAATGAATATTCATTGGAATTTTCATGCTCTTATGTCTTGCTTGGCCCATCATGGCTGTAGCTGGGCAGCTGGGTCAGCGCTTTCCGGGGCACTGCTTGCCGTGTCAGAAATGCTGGAAATGTCCCAAAAGACGGCATCTACCTCTGATTTTTCTCTGCAGCCTTTGAAGCTGTGGCTATGATGTGAAACCTGATGTTGACGCCTGTAGTGTGAGAAAAGAGGAGCTGTGCCTGGGGTGCAGCTCCTGTCTCCCATCCCAGTGGTGCTGGCTGGCTGGAGTAGAGGGAGTTTGCAGCCCTGAGAGGGAATGTGTCCAACATCCAGGAGCCAGGTCAGAGCTGCAGGATATGCTTGGACTCTGCAATTGTAATAAAAGTATGTGAGCTGACCTGTGGCCAGCTCCATAGAGAGCTCTCAGTGCTGCAGCTAAATGAGCTGGTGGCAGATTTGGGCAAGACTAAAATTAAACCAGGTCAGGTACAGGCAGTGTTGTGGAGCCAGAGTTTCAAAGCACGCTCACTCTGAGAGAGGGAGAGCAGGAAAAAAACCTTCCTGCGTATGCAGAGGACATTTCCAGAGCTCTAATCCTTTGATTATAACAGATCTTAGGAGAAACTGTGCTACTCCTTGAAGATGGGAAGGGAAAAAACCCATAACTATTCTGAACTGATGGAAGTGGAGCTGCTAATCAGAGGAGAATAATGATCTATTTATTGGATGTGAGACATTTAATAATGACATACCAACTGTCTCTCCTAATTCCTGTTACTAATGGAGAAGGACATGGTAAAAAGTGCTGGAAGACAGACTGAGGTGGGGCAGTGGGTGTTTAGACAAGGACAAAGAGAAAACATGAACCAAGGGCTGCCAGCAGGTTCAGGAGGGAATGGGGGTTTCCAGGCTGTATTTCAGGAGAGGGGAATAAAAATACACCCATGGATACAGCCATACCCAATACCCATTTCCTGGGATTTGACCAGCCAGGGGAGCTGGGGTTGTTGGAGAGGAGCTCAGGGTGCTGGTGGAATGATCCTGTCTTGGACTCTGGGTGGTGAGTGTGGCACGTGGGAATGGCTTGGGTGGCTCGGGGGGGCTGTGCCTGGCAAAGCACCCGAGCCACCGGACAGATGAGGTGTGACAAGCAGGTTCTGCTCCATTCCTGGAGCTGCACCAGTGCCTCCCCCAGTGCAGTAGCAGAGCCTGTAGCTAGGTGCCATTCAGCACCAAGGCATCATTATTTTTTATGAACTAAGAGAACGTTCCCTAATGCGCCTCGGAACATTATTGTAAATAATTAAATCTGAACTGCAGTTGTCACAGTAAATGAACAAAAGATTGTTCCGCTCCCCGTGTGCAAAGTACAAATCACAGACTTTTAGTCTCCCTCAATTTTTACCGCCAATTTAAGGAAAATGGCAAAGGACTGATATAAAGTTTCCAGGTTGGGAGAGAATCCAAAATCCCTCCTAAAAAGCCAGAATTTGGGCAGATCGAATCTGTTTTTCTCTCTGCAAGGGCTGAGGAGACTGGAAAGCTCATTGTGATGGCTCAGATCATAGAATTTCAGAATGGCTTGGGTTGGAAGGGACTTTAAAGATCACCCAGCTCCAATCCCCCTGCAGGGACACCTTCCACTAGAGCAGGATGCTCAGGATTCCTGGGATTTGCAAGTCCTACCTTAAAAGTAAAGCTCAAATCCTTCTCTAGCTAAGGAAAGTCTTCCCTTAAGTTAAAGGGATGTAACAGGGCACAATTAGGGGGCCATTTATGTAACAAAGGTTTAGTTTAGCTCTTGGGACATCCCACTGGTCTGCTCCTATATCAGCTGGTAGAGCCAAGCAGAAAAGTGATGTTCACAAAAGGTGGGATCAACAGCCTGGCATGGCCAGGACTTAGGGAGAACAAAATACAGCCTGTGTCTGGAAAGATGGCTTCTGTATATCACAGGTACCCCTGTGCCCACCCAGGCTGTGCTTTGGAGAGCAAGGACCTCCTGTCCCCTTCCCTTGCCTTTGTTTAAGGCTGTTGGTGTTGAGGACACAACAATTTGGTGATCTGTGATTCCTTTCTGAGGTACATCTCACCTCCCTAAATCACCCTGTACAGGTCTTAATTCAGTGCAGAATGACACTGTAGGTGTCACCAAGGCTGGGTGCTGGCTCAGATGGGATCCCCAGGCTGTGGCCACTGTTCCCAGCACACACCCCTGGCCTTCAGCAGGGGAGAGCGAGTGGCAGAGTAATCACCTTCCTCTGCTCCATTCCAGGTTTATGATGCAAAACGTTTTAAAAGGGTGAATAATTAAGTGCTGCTCATAAAAAGCGTTGCTTGGCACTGCTGCCAGACTCCTCTGGCTCCAGGATCCATGATCCAGATGGGGCTGTGCCGAGCTGAGACCCATCCTCTGCTGGGCCTTGGGCTCATCCCGTGGGCAGAGGCGGGACTGAACATCCCAGTTTCCTCTGACAAGGAGGACAGAAACTTTGCATCTGCTGAACTGTCTCCCGTGGCTGAATCCATTCACAGGCTGTCCGGCGCAGGGGGTGTTTCTCTTGGCAAGATCCAACAGTGGTAAATAATCCAGAATTTGTGCTTGATGGATGTTCGTTCTACACCAGCCTGTCTCCTGAGAGTTATATAATTCCCTCTCCTGCAGCTCAGCTGTAAATCCAGAGTGATTCATAGCAGGCCCCTCCACCAAAAGCATTTACAGCCCTGCCACCCTTGGGCAGGCGAGGACAGGGCCGAGGGCACGGGTGGCCTGTGCTGAGCTGGGGGAGTGCTGCTTGCCCAGGCACACTGGGTCTCCGTGGGCTGAAGCCCTTGAGCAGGGTGGCTCTGAGTGCCATCAGGTGTCCCATGAGGATAGGACACTCTGGTCCTCTTCCTCTGGCTGGCAGCAGCCTCTCTTTCTTTTTCCTGGCGTTGTGGTGTGGGTGAACCAACCTCTGTGGCTCTCAAAGGGTCCCGTCAGCTCTGAAAGTCCCAGAGAGCAGGGGAAGCCAAATTACTGATGGATTTCTGGAGGGAACCATCCCTTATTCTGCTGTGTAAGCTCCCACCTGGCCATGAGCCTGACTGAGGTGGTGGAGGCCTGTGGGATTTATGGTCAGGCTGGGCCCTGCCCACTCCAGTACTGCTGGAGGGGGCTGTGGCACCCCAGGGATTGGGGAATGAAGGGGCAGCTCTGCAAATATTCCTGTTGCAATGTGTTCAGTGCTCAGGGGTGATATCCCATCTGCAATATTAGCACACATGTAATGGAGTATATTCTTGTTCCCCCCTTAAATCAGATGGACCCCTTGGTGGAGGGAGCTGGAAAATTCCCTAGGCAGTTGCAAAGGCAGGGAAATTTAATTAATTCTTATCTCTGACAGAGGCAGCCAGCAGCAGGCAGGAAAAAGGATCTTTCTGGCCTCTTTTCCATGCTGAAGAGCTGGAGAGTAAGGGAGGCTGCTGGACTTTGCCTAGCAGAGGGGCTCCCCATTCCCATCCTGATGCCTGAGCATGGGAATCTGCTGGGAGGAAAGGAAATAGAAACCTGCCAGCCTGCTGCTCATAGGTTTGATCCATCAAAATCCAGGCACCTAACCATGTCAAAACACTGGGACATATAAATAGCTATTTCCAGGTACTGGAAGTATGTCTAAATAAAACCAGCTCGGCTCAACTGCTTATCCCAGGCAATAAACACCTGTAAATTGTGAGGTGTTTGTGATGCAGTGCTGGAGCACACCCATTCCTACCTGGAAAAATATTTTGGAGTGGTATTCATCTCTGGTAGCTGGCTCTGGGGTTGGGAAATCATGGCAGGGCTGGATGGAGCAGTGAGGGGCAGAGGGGGAGCCAAGAGCAGGGAGCAGGGCACAGGTGGTTCTGGGGAAAAGGGGGCACATGTCTCATGGTGGGATGGACACCCACTGAAAGGGTCACCTTCTGCAGCTGGTCCAGAAGCTTTAAAGCAGGCTGGAGCACGAAGTTTTGAGCAGATCCAGGGTCAGGGGTGGTGTGCTGCAAGAGGAAAGCCACTCCAAGCACCCCAGCTTTGCCCCAGCTGCTCACTTGCCCCTGGGAAATCCCCTTTACCTTGGGGCAGAGGTGGGGATCGTGGGACCAGATCTCATGGACAAACCCCAGTCAAGGTGAGGCTGTGGAGCTCTGGTGTGGGCAGGAGAAAAATGTCCCTGCCCCCGTGCCGGGTGTTTGAACTCCATCCAACTTCACCAATGCTGATCAATTCCTCAGTTTTTAATGTTCCTGTCCTCCCAAGAAGCCTTGCCTTCTTTTTTCTTTTCTTTTTCTCCCTGTCACTGGCCATTGCATTTTCATCTTATTCTGCCAATAGTTCATTTTCATTTGACGTATTAATCTATGCTTTTTTCTGTAAAGATAACTCATCCCTGCGTGGTGGCAGGAGTGCATAACCAGCACCACACCAGGAATATTTTACTCCCTTTGGAAAGACGATGGAATAACAAGTAACCAGAGTTGAGCTGTATCACCCATCCATTTTAAGAAGCCTGAGGTCCCTGGCAAGAGGCCTGCTGTAAGAGCTTTGCAGGTGGGGAAATTTGGAAGAGGAGCTGGGGGGGGGGTCACAATGCCAAGGTGGGGCTGGATGCTGGCCCCCCCCCTTCCCTACACACACTGGAACATTGGGCTGTTGGCAGTGGGTTCATTTATTTGCTGCTGTTAATCAGGCTGGCAGCTTTAATGCTGTTTATATAAGGAACAGTAGCAGTGTACAAGAGCAATTATTCCCACCAATCTGCCCAGGGGTGGGAACTGTGCTGATTC
This sequence comes from Leptocoma aspasia, assembly GCA_013399835.1. Taxonomy (NCBI): domain Eukaryota; kingdom Metazoa; phylum Chordata; class Aves; order Passeriformes; family Nectariniidae; genus Leptocoma; species Leptocoma aspasia. Next base: position 225,824 of record VXAX01005240.1, on the reverse strand, counting down.
CACCACCCCATCCCCGGCAGCGGGGGCATGGGAGGTACCACACAGGGTGGCAAATGTCACCGAGAGGAAGATCTGGCAGCAAAAGCGGCCCAGCTTCCCCTGTACCCATCTGCTGAAACCACACAGCTTTGGGGATGCTCCCGGTGCTGTTCCCTTAAATGCTTAAAAGGACTCCATCTGGTTTTAATTATTCAAATGAGCTGACAGGGTAATCAATATAAATGGTTAAATGTGGTCAGGACTAGTGTCAGCTTTGCTGCAGCACCTATAAAAGCTCTGGAGAGGGGGGTGAGCTGTTGGAGGGGTGCTGGGGTTCCCCTAGTCTGTGGGCATGGGTGACATGGGAGCCTAGGCAGGGGGTCACAGGAAGGGTGCATGTCCACAGCCACCCTGTCAGAGGCAAGATTTAAAGCCATAACCTGCGGTACTTCTGGCTCTGGCTGCTCTTTTATTGCTAATATACTGCTAATTGCACTTTGCTGTGTGGTGATACTAATAAAGAGAGATTTAGAAAGCAGGAGGCTGGAGAGAGTAAATCAAGGGCACAGTACAGCCTCAGCTCTCTGCATCACAATTACCCACAGCTCCCTAGCACCAGGAAAGGGTGAGGGACCCCACCACCAGGACCTGCATCTGGGGTCCCCATAGCACACCGAGATGCTGGTGGGTGACACATCCTGGGGTGGGAACCTCAACTCCTCCCTGTGCCTTCCATGGCAGCAAAGTTTCTCCTGACCCCTTTCTCCTCTTGGAGCTGTGGCTGTGCTGCTTTTTTGTTGTGTTGCCATGGAAATGCTGCCTGCATCCATCCCTGGTCCTGCCTGTCTCCATCCTGCCGTGGTCCTGTGTCCTATCTGCATCCCACCCTGGTGCTGCCTGTTTCCACCCTTGGTCCTCCCTGGTCCTGCAGCCGGTGAGTGCCACCAGGCTGCTCCCTTGGGGCTTCAAAGGGGTTCTCCCACCTCTGCTAACACTGGACAGAAGAATATTAAGAGATGGAAAGAGAGAGAGGGAGGAGGTGGGCACCCCTGGGTTATTCAATCTGTCTCTGCCAGTCCCTTGGTGCAGGTGAGATTCACCAAGCCCGCCCCACCTCGGAGTGGGGTCGTGCAAAGGCAGCCACCAAAAGGAGAACAGCTAAAATTCTGCACGTGGCATTAGGGGAATGATGGCAAAAGCTGGGGGGGACAGTGCCATCCCTGTCACCACCTCCAGCCAGCCATGAGCTTTCCAGGTTTGTGCAGCCCTGGGTGATGGCAGAGCTGAGGTTGGGCCGTTCCTGCTCCTTCTGTTCCCAAACCCTCATTTTTGCCTTGTGTTATGGCATGGAAATGTTTGACTTTACAGCCTTAGTTTATATTGCCAGGAAGTAACTTAACAGTGCTCTCTAAGTGTTGAAGCTGCATTTCTTTTTGATGATTTCAAAGATTTATTAAGTTCTCCCAGGGAGAAAGAAGGAAAGGAAAAAAAAAAAAAACCCACCCAAACCACGCCAGCAAATAAGATTCAGTGGTAAGCCCAGCAAATAAACCCAAAATATATGTGCAGTGTTTAGAGATTTCGCTGGAGCATTCACTTGCTGCCAGCTCCTGTCTACAATAGGATGTAGATGTTCAGTATTATCCTTGACTGTAGAAGCTTTGATGCCTGGGGATGCTGTTTTCAGGGTTCCCCCTTTATTTTGGGGGGTCGGATGCAGGAGCTGAGCAGGGGGTAATTTAAGGTTTGCTGTTTGCTAACAGCTGGAACACTGGGAAGTGATCATCCAAACCACTCAGCTGAAATTAAAACATAGTAAGTGCTTCCTGAGCTGGAATCTGGAGCAGTTCCTGGGCAGCCTGGGAACATGAGAGATGGGTCCAGTTCACCGCACAAGTTAGTTGCAATTAATTAATGAACTGGTTCTATTAATTTACTCCAAAATCCAATCACTGGGGGATGAGGTCACAGCTGGCAGAGACGTACCAGCAGGTTGCAGAGTTTTCTGCAAAATAAATTAGCTGCATTTAATTTCAAGAATCCAGGGGGAAAAAAAATATGTTAAGAAGTGATGGAGGCCTGGAAATCAGCTGGGTCTGCAGCCAGGAGAGGCATGGCCAGCTGTGAGGTGGGTGAAACACAGAGCCAGGCTTCTATCCAAGGGTATTTCTGTACCTGCTCCATCAACCTGCTGCTCCCAGGACTGAGCCATGTGCCTACAGAGGAGAAATTCCTGGGGGAAGTCAGTCTAAATTACTGTCTCCCCCAAATAGATGTGATCTGAAGCAATTTTCTGAAGTGTGGGATTATTACAGGTAAGTTATATATTGATTTTGAAGGCTTTCAGGTGAGCAGAAACATTCTTGCCTTGTCACAGAAAAGCTGAAGCGTTGGGGTGGGGTTTTTTTGCTTTTTTCAGAGAAGAAGAGGGAAATGCACCATAATAAGGCAGAAGTGAGACATAGGAAGGCAGAGATGGGTTTGAGATCTCCAAAAGAGCTCTATCCGCTGAATCATCCTCAATGAGAGGTGAAAAGCAGTGAATTGTGGTTCTCAAGGTCCCACAGGTGTTTGCCTTCCTCCCTTTTCCCCTGCACCCAGCATCTCTCCAGCCCAGAGAGGGGGTTGCTTATCAGGGGGAGTGCTGAGATAAATCCCCGTTAATCTCTCTCGCTGTACATGAAGGGCAATGGCTCTGCATGTTATTTTCTCACCTGTTTGGTGAGCTGATGGAAAATCAAGTCATATTCCTCTTCCAGTCCCTGCTCTGACAGAGGCCAAGCTGCTGTGTATGGGTGTGGGATGCTGCGGGAAGATGTACTGGTGTAATTACCCACAACATACCAGCAATCCACCTGCCTTGGGAACTGCAAAAATTGCAGCTTTCCTCAATAAAAACTACCCTTTGATGGGACCTGGGCTGCCCAGATCCTCCCAGTGCTGCTGGAAAGAGGATTGCTAACATCTAACCTGTCCCTTCCTCTCCTTCTCACATTGGATGCAGGGAACAGGTTTCTCTCTCCTACTTTGCAGCCATAACCAGCTGTATTTGCAGACTCAGTTTTGCCCTTGACACTCTCTTCTCTGGGTTAAGCAACTCAAATTCATTCAACCTTTTGTGTTTCCCAGATCTTCCGGACTGACTTCACTGAATTCATTAGTGGGTTCTTAGGCCAGGAGGAGGGAAGGTCCTGCCTGAGCCCCAGGCTCATCACTGGAGGTGAGTATTCTTCCCTTGCCATGATGCCTTGGGGCCCTTTGGGAAGGTACAGGGGATGTTTTAAGCAGTTTTGGGGACTTTTTTGCCCTTATCTCTTTTGCAGAAGGCTGGCAGCACCACTTGCAGCTGAGGAATCAGCTCTCAGCATCTTTATCTAAGCACATCAATTTGGCTTTTCCTGAACTCAGTCCTGCAGGAGCACCTCGCTGCTTCTCCCTCCATGTATATATTTAGGTATTTTCCCATATCCAATTAATCCAGCCCCTGCCTCGATCCATCCTGCCTTTCATCCTCCTGCAATAAAGCATCTTTTGTTGGCTGTGTTCCTCCGTCAGGCTTGTGTGAAACATCCCCAGACCCTGCGAGACAGGGACGTTCATTACCCTCTTCTGCAAACCCTGGTGCTGGCAAGGGCAAGGGAACAGGTTCATTATTTTCTGAGCCTGAGCCCCCTGGATGAGAGGCAGCCAGAGGGAAGGAGAGCTCAAGCATTGTTATGGTTAGTCAGAAAAAGTTGGGGCTGTAACCCCAGGAATTGGGACAGATCTTGCCAGAGCATCATACCGGCGTTTTTTTAGCACTGGACACTGTATTACTGTGGCTGCATCTCGGTTTGGCTACCCAAACTGGGCCTGAGAGAATCTGAACCTTTTTCTCCTCCTCTTTTCCCCATCAAAAACCCTTTGAGGTAACGGATGTTTTTTCCATGGATGACATGTCTTATTTCCATTCTCTCCCCTCCTTTCTCCTCCCAGCCCAGGGACAATGAATCCAGCCTGGCTGGAGTGTTCAGGTGCCTTCAGGGAAGGAGATGATTTGGTAGGGTTCTTCCTGTACCTGGTGAAGCTGAGGGTGTCCTGCCAGTGGGATGTCATTCCCAGAGGCTTAGGAAGATGGCACTTGGAAATAACAGTCCTTTCCTGGCTCCTCCTGCCAGCAGTACAGAGGTGTTTTTTGGGAAAGGTGCAACTGGGATTGCAATCACCGAGCGGGGCATCACCTTAACTCTGCCCCATTTGAGATGTGTTGTACAGAGTGGGGACATCACAGGGCATTTGGACATGGGATAGCTTCTCCAAAGCCCTGAGGGATGCAAGTCTTCTCCCTTCCCCTTTCCCAGCAGAAGCCTGTGAGCAGGTCATTGCCATCCCTCTCCTTTCCCTCCTGACGGATGCTGTGCTGTTCCAAGTTTAGCGTCAGTGTGTCTGTCAGAAAAATTAATTTTTTAATTAAAAACATTTTTTTTGGTGGTGCTTTAATGTCTGGATCTGGAGTAATTATTAGTAGCTCCAGGGAGACTGTGCTTTAGAAAAATTGTTGGTGCTACTGCAAAGGAATTTATCTGATTAACGTCAGCCTTCACACGTGCCTGTCGGGGGGGATGGATGAGGGTGGGAGTCCTGCTGCTCTCAAGCAAACTGATTAATCATGGAAAATGAGGCAGAGCTCTGCAGGTGCTGATTTTCCACCTCAGAGGTGGGCTGGGAGCATCAGCATGGAGCTCCCTTGCCACCCCGCTACCCTGCACACGGGTCCTGGGATGTGGCTTGAACGATTGGAGAGGTAAGTGATGGATTTGTCCCTAGCTGGAATAAAGAGGCAAGAAAACACCAAAAGAGAGCATGAGCAAAACCTTGGATATTCTTGCTCCCATCCTGGGTGGGAATGAAGGGGCTGCTGCCCCCCCCAGGGCTGGGGATGCTTTGTGATGTCCCCATCCAGACCCTGCCCTGCTGTGGCTGCTTGTACCAGATGGCCAAATCCTTCTCCCAGCCTAAGATTCCCTGAGGGAAACAGCTTTTCTCCCAGCTTTTCCTTCCCAACTCCTTATTACAGGTTTGTTCCTGTGCTGAAGTATGTTTAGATTCTTCCCAAAACTCCTGGCTCTGGAGGTTTTTGCTGGTTGAATCTCTGTAGCCCTGGCTGTGCTGGTTGGTCCAGCTTTAGATTCTCTTGGCTGGGGGGAGATTAACTGGGGAAGGTGGTGTGAAGGCATCCATCCTCCTTCTGCAAGCACCTCCTGGTGATAGGGATGGATGGATGGATGGATGGGAGGGATGCAACAGCAGGTCCTGGGCTGTCCAGAAGCAGGAGGGACCAACCCCTGCACTGCTCAGGACCCTCTTCTCCTCGCAGAACCTGTTTACCCAATTCCATCATAGCATTACCAGCTGCTTCCCTAATGGGTTCTGCAGGCTCCAGGCAGATCCTACCCTTTGTGCCCAATTAACAGGCTGTACCCTGGAGAGTGGGAGGCAATACAAATATTTTTCCATGTAGTAATAGGACTTTTTTTTAAAATTTCCTCTTTTCAAAATTTTTTTTGGCTGTGGTGCTGTCATTATAATATTGATTTGACATCCAGGTGTCAGAAACAGCTGGATGGCAGAAAATATGGCAACTTTAATTCATTTTGCAGGCAGGAGAGTGGGGGGAAGAGTTTCCTCGAGACTTCTCCTCCCCGCACCACCTTCCCTCTGCGATGCTCCATGTTCCACCCTGACAGGAACATTTATAAACTGCCACTGTGGGGAGTATTATTAACAGCTCGATTCCTTAAAGATGCAATTAATTATTCACCTGCTTCCAAATCAGTTTAAGCAGCTTCTAAGCTGCAGTGTAAATAAAACCTTCCCAACTCTCCTCTCCTCTTTTGCACATGTATTCCTGGTATTCATAAAGCAGAGCTATTTAAATTGAGCCAAACTAGCAGTTATTGTAAATTACTGCAGTTCCATTGGTTTCCTGGGCTCTCCACTGAGTTACGCCAGCCAGGATTTTAACTCATCCTTGTGGGGATGGCAACTGTCGCTATTTTCTCATTTGCCATATTTTTAGGCTATTTTTACCTTGTCGCTAAATCCCTCCTGTTTTTGTCGTGCCTGTTCCCCCTTAGCCCAATCTCCCTTTTACCTGTTTGCTATTCAATAAATCATCCCCTAAATGATCCCCTGACTTGAGCATCAGCTACAACGCCTTGGTGCAGGGTTTATTTATGTTTTTTTTCTTCCCTCTTTGGAAAGACGTTGATTAGGTCTCAGCTGACTGCTGCCTTCAAAGGAGGAAATGCCGACTGTGCTCCAGGGGGGTCTGCAAGCAAAAGGCTCATTTATTGTGGTTAAGGTTCTGGGCTGAAATTTAGGTTTGGCAAATGGTAGATATTCGGGAAGAAAACATTTTAAAAAGAGGTTTGGACTATTTTCTCTCAGGGAAAGCTGAGACCTGCGGTGGATTTTAATGGGAGTGGATGGGGCAGAACTCCTGAAATACCTTGTCATCACCACCCAGAAATGTTGAGCCCCCAGGCCGGAAGGGACAAGGGAGTGAGCAGGAATGCCTGGCGGATGTTCACCTCCATAAATAGACTCCAAAAAGAAAACAAAAATTAAAGATAGTATTAAATGGATAAAAATCCCCTTTCTTCTTGCAGAGTCCATCTCCAGCATGAACACAGCAGCCACCTCCTGTGTTTCAAAGAGGCCAGGCCAAATCTTTGCACAGATTAGTCGTTAACAATGGAGTTAATAATGATAATGGCACAAACGTCCTGTGCCTGCGTGAGCTACACTTAGGAAAATCTGCCAGCACCAGGTAATCACCATGTTTCACACTGTCAATGAGATCAATCATGTCGAGAGCCCATTCATCAATCAGCTGTGCCTGGGGCTTAGCAGGCAAGGGGGGAGTACAGGCAGCTCTCAATGCCTCAAAAGCCAGCTCCTGCGGGAAAAGGGGTGCTGCCCCGGGATTAGAGTGGGGTGGGGAGGTGTCAAAGTCCTGATGGGCTCCAAACCCGGCTGGGTGCCAGGCAAAGCCCGTGCTCACCTCTCCTCAAGGGTGCTCCCCTCTCTGTGGTGGCTGGGGCTGTCGGGACTCCTCTGCTGGAGACAGATTGTTTGTTGCTGTTTCTCCATCTGGCTGGAATCACGCCTGTCTTCCACTACGTTATTTGTTGTGCAATTGCCACCTGTAAGCCATCCTTTCTGCTTGGCTTCCGGGCAAGGAGATGTCCTCAGCTGCATGGCCTCGGCACCGCCCTCAGGTCCTTCTTCCCCATGTGGGATCCCAGTTCACTAGTGCTAGTGAAATCCTGCCCCAAGGAGCTTTCTGCTCTGAAAACTAGGACCTTGCCTCAAAAAGTCCTCCCTAAACCTGTAGTCCTGGCAGAAAGGAGCCAGCAGGCAGGGAATGGGCAGCTGTCCCGTGGCAGCTTCGCTCCAGCAAGCAGCGGGAGGTGATGGAGAGCCTGTCGCCATCTGCAGAGAGGCCAGGGTTGGACCCCGCCCCAGGGCAGTCAGCCAAGCACAGCCTTGCAGGAGGGACAAGAACAGGCTGTAGAGAGCGTCTTATGGGCTCTCTACAAACAAAGGTCTGCAAACCCTGCTGGACAATCATTTATGGCTGCTGTGTTGTTAAGGGAGAGACACCCCATGGGTAATCTCAACATCTCCCAGCTCCTCTCAACACCAAACCTTGTGGCGCAGGGACACCCAGCTTCTGGGTGGTTCTGGGGTGGGCAGTCCTGCCCTGCCTGTGCATCCTCCCTGCTGACTGATGGGTGAGCACATTGGGAGCTGGGAAAGGGCTCTAGGTGCTGCCATGTCTGGTGAGGCTGTCACTCCTGGCCTGCATGAATCAGACAGCTGAAGGCATGGGGACATGGAGGGGACACAGCCCTGCCTGTCGCTCCTCTGGCCTCTCCATCCAGCCCCAAACCACACTGCTGCTGCCAGCTCTGCCTGCATGGATCTGCTGCTCTCCAGCCTCTGTGCTAGATGGGGATGCAGCCTGGGGGACCTCCTTGGTCAAGGGGGCTTCAGGCTCACTGCCAGAGTAGGATTTTGGGCAGAGGATGATATCCCTTATTCTGCATCTTAGTGAGAAGGGGAGCAAACTGTCCTACCTATCTCACCATTGTACCAGGTAAGTAGAAGTGGTAAACCCACCACAGGCATTGGTGATGCCACCTCCAGGCAGCCAAGAGGGTGTCCTGAAGGACCTGGCACTCAATCTGGACTCTATTACCTGCATGGGGCCCTTGCTTGTACAGCATTTCTATAATTCCTGGGGCAAATATTATTGCAGAGCACAGCCTGTGAGCCTGGGCTCAGCACTGTGCGCTCCAGAGGTTGATCTGAACTATCAGAAGCTGTGAATGTTCCTTGCAGTGCTGTGGCCGGCATCCTCATCTTCCTCAATGTGGTACCCAGCTACCTCTGGTGCTGCAGATGTTGCCCAACAAGTAATGGCATCTCTCTCCTCGCAGCTGCACCAGGAAGGGATGCAGGGCTGGTAGTGAACCACATTTGGTTCTCCCCTCCCTTCTCCCAGCCTTGCCTGGCCCATTCCCCTCTTTTTCCCAGCAGCAGCCCTTTCTTCCTTCCTTCCTTCCTTCTTCTTTTCCCCACTTCTGGGAGGCTGCTTGATTGCCTGGCTCCCTTCATTAGCGTGATACCTCCTTGGTAAATTGGTAAACAGAGGTGTATGAATGAGGTGTTGATTGCAATCAGCGGGGGAAGAAGGGGGATTGAGATCGCTGGAGAGGCCGACGATGCTTCTCAATCACCCGGTGGGTCCGGGTCGGCTGCTGGAGAGGATCTGCTCCCCTGCACGACCCATGTGGGGCAGCCCGCACCCGCACCTCGGGCTGGGGAGCGGGTACTCAGCAGCAGCCACCGGAGCATCCCTCTGCAGGAGGGTGCTGTGTGCTCCCGCCCTCTGCGTGATCCCACTCCTGGGAGTGTGGGATGTGGTCTGGAAGAGCCCATCCTCGCTGCCGGGATGGGTGGGGTGCGAAGGGGCTGGGTGCCAGGACACGCTGTCCCGTGCAGGGTGCAGCAGGGAAGAGCTTCCAGGGATAAACCCATCACCCATCCTGGCGGTGTCTGATTCACCGCGGCCCTGGGCTGCTGCCAACAGCTCACCCACAAGTGTCTGTCATTAAGCATCTATTTAGGCGTGCAGAAGTTGCCTAATTTTTCAAGGGTGCTGCAAACCCCCAATGTCCTTGAAGTCAGTTGTTGCTGAAAGTACCTGATACCTGAAAAAATGAGTCACGGGCCACGTGCATCTGATGCCCAGCAGAAATAGGTGGGTAGAGGGCCAGGCTGCTTGTGGAATGGACGTTTTCCTAGTAGCAAAGGGGGTGTCAGTGCATATCAGAACCCTCCTGGGTGTTGGGGAGCAATCCCCTGACTGATGCCAAGGCAGACTGCAGCCCTGCATTGCTGGAGAAACCCCAGGAATTATGGGAAACCCTGCAGGAAAGTGCCTTTCCCTGTGGAGCATCCTATTGTCACCCAAGCTGTCTCTGCTGCCTGTCCCCAGCCCTGCTGCTCCCCAAAGGTGGCCTTGGCTCACAGAAGCCAAACTACTTGTAAAGCCCTGCCTAGAAAAGGCAGCCAAAACAGGACGCCAGGGGATTATTCCCCAGCCATCCTCAGCAGAAAACACAAGAATCGAGAATAAACGAAGGAATTAGAGGAGGACACCTGAAGACAGGGGCTCAGGCTGGGAGAAGGATCCCTGCAGAAGGAGGTGAAACACTGGCAGTGGTTTTTACTCCCCTGCATCTATTATTTGACCTTAAAAAACTCTCTTTGTGGAGGTGGTTGTTATTTTTTGTCAAAACTTTTAATCTAAAATTGGTGTGTTCATCTGTGAGCAGAAGCAAAACAGTTCACTGTTTGCTCATTCCTGTATCTTCCTCACTTCAAACAGATGTAATAAAGTATTTTCTCTTTCCTTCTTGTTTTCCTTTGTGGTTTGGCTTTCTTTAGGAGCCTTCGAGGCAGTTCAGCCTGGTTTTCCCCATTCCCTGCACCGCATGTCTCTTCTAGCTCTTCTGCTTTCAGGTTTGTTGAAATCAAATAAATTCACAGGATGTCCTCTGAAGCAGGGACTTTTCTTTGCCTGGCTCTCCTGCCAGTGGGGTTAAACCAGCCCATCCAGATTAAATTGTCTGACTTTAGGATAAAAGGGCATTAAAAGACACATCCAGGGTGTATTTTTGTGTGTGCCCATCTCTACCAGGCAGCAACACCCTGTGGAGGGGACGGCCTGGTCCCCACACCCAGGGAGGCATCGCAGTGGCCCTTTACAGTGGTGTGGGTTTTTTTTTTTTCCCCTTCAATCCCGTTTCTCTGTCATCTTTATTTCAGGAATTGCTTTAAAACCAGGCTTTGAATAATTCACTGGGAGCATACGGCAGTCCACCCTGATTGCTTCGTCACAGCTTCCCTTGGCTTCAATAATTCAGTTTCCCACCAGGAGCTGATGTGCTTTCCTTGTACGTGGGTTTGCTGCTGAGCACACTCGGCTCCCAGAGCAAAGCTGGTCACGAGGAGGAGAAAAAGGGGATTTAAGGCCAAACGCCTTTGTTTTAGGAAGTGCTACGTTTCAGGCAAGGCAGAGAGTTGGCCAGGCAGCTTCTCCAGCTGTGGAAAAGCAAACACCAGGTTCCCCTGGGAGCAGAGGCCATTGGTCATACAGCCCCTTCCCTGATGGGAGGCTTTGGGTGCTGCACCTTCAGTAGGTCAGTATCCATGCCCCAAGAGCATCCCAGACCCCCCCAACCAGAGATGTCCCCCAGCCCCACTGCTCCAACTATCTGAAAGCTGCATCACACCTCAGTCCTCTTATGAGGTGTCTAGGCTTGTATTTTCTCCCAGAACATCAAGCCAAAGGGGCCAGTTAGTTGGCAATGCCAGAACAGCAAATAAGAGTGGGAATGGGAACAAGCCGTGGGAATGGGAACAAGCCATGGGGCTTCAGCAGCCTCTGCATCCAGGTCTTGCTTACTTGGGTAAATTAGGGTTTAAGTTAAAGGAAGCACAAAGGCTCCCACTGCAGTGTATTGATGGGAGAAGGTATGATACACCTGGGGCGTAAATATAAAATATATCATGTACAAGCGTCTTGGTTTGAAAGACAGGCGGGAACCTCCCTTGGCATGGAGAACATGAGCCCCTTCCCTCCGAATTATTATAACGTTAAAATTAAGGGGCTTTCAGGCAAAGCTGTGGGCAAAGGAATGCCAGCTCTTTCCCAGGCAGACAAAGGCCACCAGCGGTCCCAGCCCCGCAGGGACACAGCGCCCCGCTATGGGCAAAGGAATGCCAGCTCTTTCCCAGGCAGACAAAGGCCACCAGCGGTCCCAGCCCCGCAGGGACACAGCGCCCCGCTATGGGCAAAGGAATGCCAGCTCTTTCCCAGGCAGACAAAGGCCACCAGCGGTCCCAGCCCCGCAGGGACACAGCGCCCCGCTATGGGCAAAGGAATGCCAGCTCTTTCCCAGGCAGACAAAGGCCACCAGCGGTCCCAGCCCCGCAGGGACACAGCGCCCCGCGCGTCCCTCCCCGCGTGCCCGCGCTCCCCTTTCGCTGCAGTTCCCGGCACAGCCGCAGGGGGCGCTGCTGGCTCCCGGCCGGGCAGGGCGGGTGCGATGGTTTCCCGCGCCGGCAGGGGGCGCTGTGCTCAGCCGCGTCTCCCTCACGCGGTGATGGCGGCCGGGCTGCGGGGCCAGGACGGGCTGCGGCAGGAACGTCGGAGCGGCGGCTGGAACGGCAGGGCGGGCTCATCCGGGCAGCAAGCTAGAGGAGCAGAAAGCGGGCAGTTGTGCCAGGAGCCGCGGGGTGTCCCGGCAGGCAGGGGGTATGCGGCTACAGTGTAGCAAAAACCCGGGGCAGTGGCAGAGAAATGGCGGGGCTGGGCAGCGGCAGCCCAGCTCCCGAACAGGGCCGGGAGAGGCTCCCTGGAGGGGGAAAGGGCCCGGGGTTCCGGGCTTTCCCCTGAGGCAGATGGTGAAGGGTCCTTTTTTACTGAGCTCGGGTGTTGATAAGGCTTCAGTGCAACAGCCGCTTCCACAAGCACAGCTTCGCTCCCGGCAGGAGAAGGCAGCAGGAGACGGAGCCTCGCGGTGCTGGAGAACTCTTCCCCACAGTGACCACAGCCTGCTTTCCCTCCGACGCCGAGAGAGCGAGGAGCTGCATCCAACCCACTTCCCTCAGACAAATCTCACGCTATCTCTGCCCCTCCAAGAGAAACTCCCCAGCTAAGAGAGTAGCCAGCCGCACCATTCCCGTGGAAACTTCTTTTGTCTCTCTCAAGTACTGGTCGTTATGGTTTCTTAGCGACAGATGGGACAAAATTCCATGAGAGAAAGAAAACCAAGGAAAAATCCTAGACCCCAACAGCATGCTCTGTGCAGTAGTGTTTGGGTTGTGGGTCTCCTTTCCTGCCATCTCGGGAGCAAGGCTGGTGAGTGATGTGCAGCCAGGAGTCATGGCTGAGAATAACCAGCAAATTCCTGGGAGGAGAGCTGTGTACCTGATCCTGCAGATGCTGTGCCATGTGTGTTTGCAGTGATGCAGGCTGAGGTAGGTGATGGTAAAGATACTCTGGTGCCTCTGTAAGAGTGTGGCATGAAGGAAAGAGCTTACACTGGTGCTAAGTGCAGTGGATTTAATTTCCGCGCAGTAGCACTTTGATATTACAAGGCGCTCCAGAAAAATCAGAGAGGGCCTGGAGCGAAATGCAGCCGAGTCAATTGAAGTTAACTTCCCTGGGCACGGGGCCAGGCCCCTCTTTAAAGGCTATTTTTCCAGAAAGGCTGCAAAAATGTATTTTGAGCTGCTTTTGATTCAGTTGCCTTGAGCCTGCTTGAGTGAACTGTGCAGAAAGAACCCTGAAAGCCTGGGCTTGAAGGAGGGGGAGCAGACTGAGAGGAGCTGGCCTTATATCCCCCCAGATCCCTTGAAAGAGCCCCATGAGTGCCATAGGGGCCCTGTAAGGGCCCCCAGCCCTGCCCTCTTCCAGCATCACTGAGGAAGGCTGGAGGGAGGCGGGGGATGCCTTGCAGCCCACAGGGAGAAGGAGAAGGGTTTGCCATCAGGCAAGGCAAAGCTCCCTCTGCGCCCAAAGCTGGCTGAGGGCAGATGGATCCCCAGTACCAAGAGACACCCTGGCTGGGAAGGGAGGCACCAGGAGAGCTGACATTTAGGGACAGAGTGTCTGGACAGATGTGCTGCAGGTCGGGGCTGAGCTGAATTTGTTCTCAGGTTGCTTCGGGAATTTGATGCTCCATGTCCCTAGGGGCCTGATGAGACAGACCATCTTCCAGCTAGACTTGCGGTTTCTCTTCCTTAAGGCTGTGCTTCACACGTGGCATGGAGCAGGAGGGGTTTCCACAGCTTTTCTCCCCCTCCTCGCTCCCCCACTTCTGCTGCTGCCGCTCCCAATAGCTGCTGCCTCTCTAATTGCATTATAGCCAATGGGGAGAAAGGAAACACTGCTTTGGCTTCAAATGACGACGCCCTAACCCAGCTCATTAGCCACCTGACTGGCTCCTCAACCTCCTGTGACACTCCCGTATTTGTCACGCTGTTTTAGCACCACTAACGAGCACAACAGCCGAGGCTGTGGCCGGCGGCTGCCCCAGCACTGGACCTGGTCTCTTGCAACGAGCTTGTGTCCAGAACCCCAAGGGGATGCTCTGCCTCTGCCGTATTCATCCTTCTCTTTGCCGTCATCCTTTTTATCCACTGGCATTTCTTCTGGCCTACTTGCATTCAGTTCATTTTCCTTTTGTTAAATAAAACCTGACTCTAGGCCTTATTTGGCAAATAGAGCTGGGAGAAGCTGGGCTTGCTCTTTCTTCTCCTGACAAGCCTTTCAGGATGGAGGAGATGAGATGGAAAGAAAGGCAGATAAATAGGATGCAAAAGCAGTGAAGAAAAGTAAATCGGAGATAAAGGGCGTGTGGGAGAGAGAGAAGAATGCTATAGCTAGGATGGGAAGCAGAGGGAAGGCAGGAGGGAGCCTGCTAAACCCCAATCAGCCTGTTCCCTGTGCATGAAGCAAGGGACCAGGGGGTCTCTCACACTGGTATAATATGTCCTTCCCCAGCTCCTCCTGGCCATGCTCACCTGGGGAAATTCGGGGAGGGGGACCTGCTGTGTTAGAGAAATGTCCATGTTTCCATCCAGGAGCTCCCCTCCCGTCTCCTCCAGTATCCCCTAACAATTTCCCCCTGAGGTGCAGGCCGTTCATGGAAGCAGATGAGCACTTCAGCCTGACTGTCTCCAGCTGTCAAATGTTGTAAATATCTGGGAGGTGGTTAAAGCTGGGAAAACACAGAGATGCTTTAAACACAGCCCAGAGCCAACCCCACTGCTGGTAGGGCTCATAAATATCCCCTCTGTGTTCCTGCTCTGTCAGGAGGCAGCAATAACAGGGAACAGAAGCCAAAGCCATGGTGGAGTGGCTTCAGCGTTTCAGATGCCTGCTTACCCCTTCCAGGCCATGTTGAATAGCAATGAGGAGTAAAACTCAGTAGCTGGGGGGAGATGGTGGCACGGGGGTGTCCTCTGGGCATGAGACAGTGAGGTTGGGAGCCAGTACAAGCGGCTCAGCATGGAAGTCATTGTTTTTCCTATTATTTCCCCATTTTCAGCTGGCTGAGTAGCACTGAACATCTGCCTTAAGGCAAGTCACCTGGCCCAGCTCTTGAAACCACCAGCTTCACTGGCAGCAAATGAAGTCCTTGGTTGAAGAGAGAAATTGAGGACTTAAAGCTGTCTGTGCAGGAAACAGGTGAGAGTGAATGCTGTTAAACGGGGCATGAGACAGGAAGCAGGTATTTGCCAGCACAGAGCAAACCCTGGGCGTCGCTGGGGAAGCCAGGGAAATGTCTGTCCTTTATCAACAGGGCACATCACCCCATCAGCCCTACAAGTGCAGGACCCGCAGGGCAGCAGGACCCACTCTCAGGGAAGGTGGAAGCTTCATGTAGAGGCAGCACCAGCTACATAGCTCTGCCCCAGTTGTGATTTTTATAATAAGCTGAATTCTCAGTTGGACCCAGCAGAAAATCAATAGTGGGACTTGAGAAAGCAGGCAAAATCCATGGAGCTAAATTGGCCACCCCGCAGGCAGCCGGGCCTTCTCGGGCATTGTGATGTGCAGCCACTGAAAGGGGAAAAATAGGACAATTTCAAAAATCCTTTGAAATAATTGCCTAAGATTATTGAATTCTCTTGAAATATCAGGGCAAGATGCAGAAGTGCTTTTTAAAAAGTTGGCAGTGGGAGCTGGAGGACCAAGGGAAGCCACCTTCCTGCTGCCAAAGGCATCTAGGGACAGTTGAGGTGGGTTTTTCCCTTTCCAAATTAGATCCAAAGAGTGCCTGCCACTCCACCTGTGGAGCCTTATCTGCAGAGCAGCACATCGGCTTTAGCAGAAAGCCTCTCTTTCTCCAAAGTCTCTTTAATTCCATCCTTTTAGATCTGCCTTTTCAAGCACAGGCCCAGCGCCTTCCATCTACCCTTTACAATAGAGACGGTGTCCTGAATCGTTTTATTTTTGGCAGCTTTGCCTTCCACTCCTCGTTGGCAGGGAAGCAGGGAGCAGATATCCCCCTCACCGCAGCCTCTGAGGATGCTGTTGGATTTGGGGATGGCTATTTCAGTCCTCAGCTCCTCTACCAGTGGTGGGTGCAGGACAGACGGACACTGTTGGGCAGCATCCCGAGGCTGTGTGAGCCTGTCCATGAATTACTCACGTCACATGGCTCTTGCTGGTTTATTGCCAGGTGACTCTAGGGACACCTGGCTATACCATGTGCATCCTGTATCCCACCCCCACATCCACCCCATGGTAGTCCAGAGCTGGGCTGGCCTTTGAACATTCCCCCCTTGGGGCTGGGGAAGGCATGGGAAGCTTCGACCAGAGTTTTCCATGCCTATCAACCTCTTCCAAGCTATAGGAAAAAAGACAGGGCAGGAAAGTGAGGAAAAACATAAAGAAACAATTTTCCTGTGACATTTTTCTTTTCTTTTTCAATGTGAACCCTTACAGGAGGAGGTCTTTAAAATTAATAATGTTCTTTCTTTTTCTCTCTATTCCCCAGACTCCTGGTTTAAATTAATGAGATGTCAAATACTATTAAGTTCTAATGATGTGTTTGTGATAACGAAGGGACTGATTTTCAGCCAGTTTACAACTCTGATCCATTCTCTCACCCCCTTCTCTTGGCTCTGATTAAAACTCCCTTTATTAGATTTGCTCTTTCATGGGCTCCCTCTGATTTCTAACCTTTGTGGTCCAAGGCTGAGGAAAGCCTTTTCATTGAGCAGATTTGAAGGCTTTTTAGCATTCTGGTATTTTCTTGCCATGTCTGCTCAGGAGCTGGTGGGTACTGCCAGGGATATCACCTGGGGTGCTGCAGGGCACATCAGGATTGGACCCTGCCACTGGGATGTGGCTTTCAAGGCAGCAGGGATGCCAAGCTGCATTTTCCCTTATGGTGACTTCACAGGGACACTGTGAAAAGGAAAAAAAAAACCTCTGATGGTCACAAACTACCTTGGGAAAGGCCAGACAGGGATCTCCAGAGACCCAAGTGCCTGAACAGCCTCTCTAGGAATTGAATCAGTGCTTGTTTCACTTTCTTCCCTGCCAAGGTCATATGGCAAGGGTTGTACAGCTGGTAGCATGTCTGGAGGGATGAATTAGGGAAGGACAAATGGATGGACTAACAGCTAGATGGGCCCATCCTCTAATGGATGGCCAACAAGGTGACAAGGTGCTCTTGCCGAGGGCTTCATTAGTCACCTGTCTGGCTGTGCTCCCTGGCAAACTGGAAGAGCTTAAAGGGTTAATCTGTAATTTAGGACTCAACACCAAAGATACAGTTGTTGAGAGAGAAGAAAGCCCTGTCGAAGGCTTTGGGAAATAATTTGCCTTGGCACTTTCTTATAAGAGTGAATTGATTTTTGCTGGGCTGTGTCAGGCTGAATTATGAATAGGGGAAAGTAGGACTGGTGCTCCTGGAGCTGAAGGTGTGATAATTAGAGGCACGTGCAGAGGGGGCTTGGGAGCTGCCTTCCAGGCATTTTCCATGATTTCAGGAATCTTCCAGGATTTCCCATGTGAATCCAGGACTCAAAAGCCCTCGGAATCCTTGGAGAGATGGGTTTGCTTCAGCCTGGACACAGAGGTGGCCCCCATGTTCTTGCCCTCCAGACTGGACCAGGAGAAGCCTTTTCTGGGTCTTCTGGGACCATTTCCTCTCCCTGTCCAGGCAGTAGAGCAGCAGATCCTTCTTGCTGGAGGGTGAAGCAAAGCATCACCCTCGTCTTGGGAGGAGGTGGGAGTGTGCAAAGGGTGATCCTGTCACCCTGTCCTCAGTCCTGCCCTGCCCTTCGCTGCTGGGAAGGAACTGTGCCCCCAAGCCCTGTTCCTGCCCTTAAAAAGTCCTGGTGCTGTGTCACTGCCTGCATCCACCTCCATCAGTCAGCACTGAGCCTGCTGCCCCCCAAGTGCATTATTGTGACCTGCTCAGATGCTGCTTTCCAAGGCAAATGCATACAATTCCTGCAGGCTGCTGGGAACTGTAGTGCAGTAAAGCCAGCAGGCAGAAGTGGGGACAAAGCCAGGCTGCCAGCTTGCTGTTAGCCTGGCCCCTGCTACTCCCCTTGGTAGAGCCAGGACCAGACCTTGCCCCTGGCATGCAGAGACCCCAGGAACTCTGCATCTGCCTCCAGCACCAGCCACCTCTTCAGAGCTCCGAGCATCCTGCCATGCAGCTTGGCTTTTGTTTGCCAGCTCAAGAGGAGTCACTGGGAAGAGAATGAGGTCTGGGCTTTTTCTTTTTTCCTCTTGCCCTTTTATTTATTCTCCTCTATTAAGAACCACCTCCAGCTCATCAGTAAGACCTGGGAACAGCAGTTCCTGAATAAGAGAGATGCTGTAGAAAAGCCTTGCCTGATCGCAGCCACTTCCCAAACAAAGGGGCTCAGACTATTCACTTCCTTCCCTGCCCCTTTTCCCAGAAAATCCACCCCAAAGAACAGCTTGTTCCATAAGCTGTCCGCTCCATAATCAGACTAACCCAGTAATAAGCACCGGGCTTATCCAGCTCGGCACAGCATTCCCCAGTTCCTGGGAGGATGGGAATGCCCTGCTCCCCAGGGAAACAGGCAGCCACCGAGAGGAGGCGGCTCTGGGAGGGGGAGAAGGGGGGGACCTATCTCCGTTGCCTCCTGGAGCCATGGTTTAGCCCTCCCCAGGTAATTGTGCATGGAAATGGATTCCCATTTCTCTGCTCAATCGTCCTGTTTGCTGTCACAGCCGAACGTTTTGCATGTGCAATTACCCGTCCCCGCACATCTCTGTGGGCACACTCAGGTGTCGCCTGCCAGCCTCGGGCGGCCACCGCGCAGCCACATCGTGCTGCGTTTGGGCTCTGATAGCAGTCAAGCAGAAGCCATTTTCCATATGAAGCTGCAGGACCTATGGGATAAATAAATGGGTTGGAAAACCAGGCTGTATAATGAGTTAATTTAAAACCTGCCTCCCCTTCTTGTATATTAATTTACTTGGCATTACGTTTAATCTTTCACTTACTGGGTTGCATTGGTTTCTTTGTCTCCTTCATCCCCTCCGGTGGATCCCTGGGATGCTCTGCCTTCGGCTGGAGCAGAAAGCAGCTAAGTCAGGGCTGGAGAGTGAGGACCAGACATGGGCTAAGAGGAGCTGCTGTGTCCCACAGGAGCTCAGATTGCCACCTTGAATGCTTTTGTTCTTGTGGATGCCCAGCAGGTGTGGATGAATTCCCTGCAATGGACGGGATCACCGCTGGGTATCCCTGGTGTCATTCCCAGGGTGCTAATTCCTTTAACCAACTGGGAGGGTGGCGCAGGGAATTAATCAGCTGTAGTAAGGACAATTGGAGCTGACAAGGCGGCAGGAAGTGGAAGCAGAGGACTGGGTGGAGGAGCTGAAATTTGGCTGGGGATGATCCTGCCCAAGCATCCATCACGCTCCTATCCTCCTAGCAGCAGCCAGGAAGCCTTGGGTGTGAGTGGATGGCACTTCACATGAGCACCTCTCTGAAGGGCACGGGAGGCCAGCACAATGAATAAAAGGCTGCTGCAGCCAGGGAAAGCAGAGAAGAGCCGACAGCAGCAGCTCTGCAGTGAGAATGAACAAGTGAACACTGGTCCAGGGCTTTGTGTCACTAATGAGGCTGTGATGCTGCTCTGTGCCCATGGCTGGTCTGGATCCCCACCGGATCGCTCACTGGTCCAGTTGGAGAGAAACTTGAGGGTGGATACTGCAGGTAGGGAGAAGTGGGGTGGGAGGGAGCAGCAGGCAGGGCTTGTAAGGGCTCACCAGCTACCCAGTGATGCTGCAGCAGTGAGTGCCAGAAAGTGTGGCAGGCATCAGGACGCCTCAGTGGGAGTATCCCCAGCCATTTCCATCACCTGTCTCCAAGGGGGATCAGCTTAAACTGTCTTTTAGAAGGACTGACGACCATCTGAAAGAAATAGAGACTATTGTGAAGCTTATTTAAGATAGGCTGACCAGAGAAACTGTCCCTGAGGCCATGCCAGAGAGAAGAATGATGCAGGGCCCTGGGGCTGCATCCAGCCCAGGGAGCACAGGATCACAAGCAGGAGGTTTGATCTATGCCCGCTGCCACTTCCGTGCTGGGGGACCACGGGGAGCATCACAGCAGCTGCTGCTGGGAACATCCCCTTCCCTCCCCTTTTGATAACGAACGTAGGTGAAACTTGCTGTGCCATGACTTTAATCAGCAAAGAAAACTGCAAAGCCTTTTTTTTTCCTTTCCCCACCTGCTGAATTCAGCACCGAATGCGAATTAGGCGGCGTTTGGGCTTGGCTGCGCGCCCGCTTCCCTTGCTAATGCAGGGAGCCAGACTCTCCCGCACTCCGAGCCTCCCAGGCTAATCCCAGGCGTGCCTGGATCAGCCTCTGGCATTTCACACTGTGCGCGTAACCCCTGGAGCTTAAAGGCTGCTCGCTGAGGCTGGCATGCCGGGGAGTGGGACTGGCCCTTGGCACCCATGGGTGGCTGGGCAGAGTGACTTCAGCAAGACCATGCCTCACCAGCCTTGTGAGCCAAGTGCAGCTCTGGGGCGTGTGTGGTTGCATTATCCCACGGCCGGTGTGATCAGCAGCAATGGGCTGCCTGCCCCAGGAAGGGATGCAGGAGTCAGCATCCTGGAGCTCTGCATGTGTGTGGGGTGCTGGAGCTGTACCCCCGGGCTCACACCTATGAGTCCACGAGTGTGGCAGGAGTAATTTGTGGCTCCATTAGCACTGGGAGTCAGCATAGCAGCCCTGCAGTGTGTCCATTTGATAAGAAGCAAGTTCCACTGAATAATGAGCAGTAATTGGATTTCAGGGTTAACCAGCTTGCAGCAAAAATAGAAAAGAACAGAAAGCCATTGGATATTTCTGTTCTGGCTCATCAGACACTGGAAGTTTATCTCGGCTGAGAATAGCACAGGAGAGGTAAAGTTATTAGTGACCATCAGAGCATGGTGATACCATCTCCCTCTTGCGTTTAGTGGGATGAGTCTGTGCCTCCTCTTGTGAGTTTCATTTAAGCCTATGGAAGTTTATAACCCCCATGGGAGAGCTCCACCCATGCATCCATGCATTGTGGCAGAGTGGGGAGAAACCAGCTCTCCTCAGTGTGCAGGAGCACCTGGGCTTTCTGCTGCCAGCCTGAGGCAGAAGGCAGTGTCTCCTGCCAGTGTCACCTCATCCAGGTGACAGTCTGGTGGGGGGAGAGGCCAGCAGATGTGCAGCACCACCATGCCTGAAGCTGTGGTTGCCTGCTTTAGGGTGGCACCAATGTAGGCCGGGTGGGCACTGGTGGCTGTGCCAAACACTGGGAGGTGCATACAGCTATGGTGGCCCATCTTCCAGCCAGATGAATTCATGCTGGGAATGGTGGAGAGAAGGGCTATTAGCATGGGGAGGAATGGAGAGCCTGTCTTGTAAGATGAAGCTGAAAGCACTTGGCTTGTTTAGCCCAGCAAAGAAAGGCAAAACAGGAATATGATTGATCTCCATAAATATATCAAGCCAGTAAACACCAGGTACAGAAAGGAACCATTTAAGCTAAAAGACTGTTGTGGCACAAAACCAAATAGGCTTAAACTGGCTGATGTAGGCTGGAAATTAGGAGACAGTTTTTAACCATGGGAAGCAGAGGAGGAAAAACACCTCACTGCTTTTCCAAATTGAGCTGGACCACCATGTGAGGGGAGCAGAAAGCCAGCTGCCTGCAACTGCAGGGATCTGGGGTGGAAGCCAGCAGGGTGCTGCCATGTCAAGCTCCTTCCAGGGTGACTGGGTGCACAGTGCACACCCGGCAACTTCAGAGGTCTCAGTTTCCCAAGGCAGGGAGCACTGTTCCTGCAGGTAGGGCCTGCTGACACCAGTCTGCCTTTGTTCAGGGGCTGGCAGGCACCTGGCACTTGGGACAGCCCCCAAAGTGCTCAGGGTGGAAGGGGTAATGAACCAGAGGCAGCCAGTGGTGTGTAGCAGCTTGGAAGATGCCACAGGAGCAAAACCTTCACTGACCAGAGCAGGGCAGCTCAGAGTACCTGGATTAGGGCTGGGAATCTCTTGCCATCACTGCTTGGTCTGGATTTTCGGTGGGAATGGCACACAGCTGAGCCACCAACTCCAGATTTTACCTCCTGCATGAAATTATTCTCAATTCCCTGTATATTCCAGGGCCTGCCTAAAGGGTGGGTGAAGAATCTGCTGATGAGGACTCTAATCAGTTTTGAGAGCAGGTAATTTCTCAGCTAGAGATCATCTCCAAACAGGAAATCAGATTCAGGAGATATGCAGCACATCATGGTGGACTCAAGCAAAGCTTGTGGTAATAAGCAGAGTTGAAATAAGAAGATCATTATTAACATTATGCATTAATTATTTTACAATCCTCCTACCAGGTGTGCTTTCCTATCTCACTCATCTCTAGTATGAATGGAACAGGAATAATTCTAGACCCAATCCTGGCATCTGGGCAGGTTTTTTTTTTTTTTGGTGATATTTCTCCTTTCTGGAACTGGAGGAAAGATGTTCTCTGCCTTCATTGTTCGTTTAGAGTTTGGCAGCGTGCCTGGGATCGTAGTAAGATACAAAAGCATCTGAAGGAAGTGACCACTGGATGGAGCCTTAAAGGTCATAACAACTGCCGGCTCCGGTACAGATGGTGCTCACTGATGAAAAACACCAAGCGGGAAAGCAGCGAGCATCAGGGCTGCGGGATGCTGCAGAGCCCAAATGCACCGCCCTGATCCCAGCTCTAGACACCTGAACCAGCTGCCAGCACGTCTGCCTGCTCCTGCCCCCGGGTCCTGCCCTCACTGTGGCAGCTGTAGATTGCTCGGGGCAGGGATGCACTCACACCCTGGGATGCTCTAAAACACCTCACCAAACACCTTGCTTCATTCCGGCAAGACAAATAGAGATAAGGGACTGTGTGAAGAGAATTCCAGTTTTGATTAAAACCCACAGACCTGCAAGCCTCGGCTCCCGCTTGAATAAGGATGAGGATAATATTGGCAGGAGAAAATGAAAACATCTGATTATATCTGAAGCGGAAGTGTGGCAGGGTGTCAGCTTTGGGAAAGGGGTTCACAGCTTTCTCCTGGACAGAGTCTGCTGTGCCAAGCCCTCGGTGGCTCCACTCCCT
>VXAX01005240.1:173299-202631 GCA_013399835.1 Leptocoma aspasia | reverse complement strand
GCAGCCTTGGGAAAGGGGTAAGGCAAACTCAGCCAGTGGGATAAGAATTTTCTGGATGAGTGGACGAAAGTGCGCACTAAAACGGGCTCTGCAGGGGGGACGAGGGCCATCACTGGGTCTAGCTGTTGGGATTCATTCTCATAGCACACCCAGGTGACGGAGGGCTACGGGGGGTGCGGTGCATCTTGGAGAGAATGTCAAACAGCGCTCTCTCTGTAAAGNCGGAGGGGATCGGGGGCACCGGGATGGGGTTTTATGCGGGGAGAATATCCATCCCCCCCCGGAGGCAGCGGGGGGACGCCCATGGTCCATGGGGACCTGCGGCTCTGCAGCGCATCACTCGGCAAGTGGGACTCGATCCCCTCGCAGCAGGGCTGAGATGAGGGAAGGGTCTCCCCGCGGAGTGAAGGGCTGTCCCGGCGCGAAGAGCTCTGTGGGGCAGGCAGAGACAGGGTCGTCGTGCTCTGGGCCCCCCCCAATGCCCCGAGGGGCTGCAAGGCCCAGCTCGGAGCGACGGCAGATGTTCAGTGCCAACCTCAAAACCACCCCGATCGAAGCTCGGCTTTGAGGTTGGATGCATCCGGCAACCTCAGGCAGCTGGCGCGGGAGATAGGCGGAGTGTGGTGTGAGGTGACAGGTTCCCATCTTGCCACCTGCTCCCGGAAACCAGCCAACTTTGGGCTGATGCTGTGGAGCACCTGGGCCCCAGTGGTGCTGGTGGGGGCAACGGGAGCCAGTCCTTCCTCGGACTAAAGCTAGAGGAGATGACAAGGGTGCCTGGAACATCATAGCTGGGTCCCTAGGGACTGCTGGCTCCATGATGAATGATACCCCAGGTTTAGCAGCAACAGGGGTTCGATTTGATCCCAGCCAGACACTTTGTTTCCAGCTCTCTTTACATCGGAGGATCTTACTGGCTAGAGGAGCTGCCTGCATGTTTCTTACAGTTTGCTCCCCTGCTAAATTAGGGCAAATTGCCAAGCTGGCCCCCTGCTCCCTTGTCCACATCTGTATTGAGGAACTGAGTCTCATCTCATGTTCCTCGCCTTGTACAGGGGCAACTCACCACAACAGCGACTCGAGGGCCCCAGGGCTCTCCTTTTATCTGCTGCGCTGCCAATGGAGGAGAGAGAGGTTTAATTATCCTCAAGTGTCAGTTCAAGATAGATCTGCTGGGACACGGCTCTTGGCAGGTGCAAAATAACAGGACGTTTTCATGCATGGGAAGCTGAGCTGGGAACAGTTCAGTGGTTTAATTGGAAGGGTTCATATCAGGGTACAGAAAATGGGATGGTGCAGGCTCCAGCAGTGATCCTGGTGCTGCAGCTGTGGGAAGGGAAGATGGATGCTGAAGGCTAAGAACTTTCTCTGGTGCATTGTTTTGTGGGCTTGGAGCAGAGTGGGTGCTCCGGGCTGGTGGCACAACCTCAAGTCCATGCTGTCCTGCGACCTGCAAGGTGCTGCTGTGTTTTCAGTCTCACTTGGTTTCTCAGCTTTTCAGTTGGTTCCCATGAGAGTCCTTGCAGGGCCACTTGGAAGATGTGCCCTGTTTTATCAGGCATCCCAGAGCTGAGAATGAGTGAATTACTCCAGAACCAGGGCACTCTGGGGCTGTCTCCTAGTCGAGTGAGGTGTGATGGCCTCAGGGCTTATGGAACAGCTTCTCCTCCCTCATCCTGCCAAAATCCCTGAAATGGTTACAGGACCTCTCAAGCATTTGAAGAGTTTCAGTTCTCTGAATCCATAGAGAAAAGCCCCTTCCCTCACCAAACACTTGTGGCATGGGCGTTTGACTCCCAGGGGGATGTCTCCACCCTGCCTGGGCTGCAGTGCTGGATGCATGGAGCATCTGTCTCCTCATCTCCTGTCCAATCCATGCCATGGTTGTTGGCCCCTGGAGCCAGATTTGGATCAGAAAGCATAACCTCCTCCAGCTGTAGCATCCTACAATGGCCATATTGCTGCCACAACATGAGACCTCTCTATGTCCAGACTCTGTAATCAGCCTGGTGTGGAACGCTCCAGCATGAGGAAGAAGGATGTCTTATTTTATTTTATTTTATTTTATTTTTCATCCAGATATGCTGAGCATTTCTCTGTGCTCATTCCCAGGGGGCCATGGGACAGATGTTGTAAAGAAACAATGCCCCCATCTCTTCTGGCTCCTTGGAGGGGATGTGGTATCCTGATTTTCTGATGAAGTCATGGTGTTGTGCTATTGTAGTTAGGTTCCTTGTTTTAGGGTCCAACATAATGACTTAGCGGTAATTCATTTCAGTGCTGAGTGCAGCAAGCCAACCCTCATGCAGTTCCTACAGGCACGAAACAGCAGTTGGTGTTAGAGGTCTGGGGTTGGTCTTGTTGCTCTACAGCAATCATGTTCTAGCCCCCCTTGCTAATTGCTGGTGTCTTTTTCTGACACCATGAGAGGACATTGAGTAAACACGGTGAGTTTTGTAGTTGCGGTGAGATGGTGTTTTCAGGAAGATGCAGTTATTAAATGTCATTTTGGCATCATCCCCTTCACGCTTGTGCTTGGTGAATGCTGACATTTGCTTGTAGCCATGCTCCAGTCCTGCCAGAGTCACATCCCTCCTTTGCAAATCTGCATTAGTGAAACTTGTTGGCTGTTGCTTGGGTGGAAACCTTATGGATACTCCTGGTGCTGTGATGTGTGTGGTGCTGGCCCTGATGCAGGAGTGCTGGGTATCTGGCTAGCGATGGCTTGAGGGAGGGCAGCTCTGAGAGGAGGCTTTCTGTCCGTTGTCATAGTTAACTGCATCTGGGTCTCTGACAAAGGCATTTTGGAGGTGAGATTGAAGAGCAGAGGCTCCTCCTCACTCCTCCTTGGAGGTCAAGCATCTGGGAGATGGGCTGGACCAAGTAAGAGCAGAACCCTTGCTCATTTCAATTCCAACAGTCTTTTGGTGCCACCTGTGACAGGAACATATTTAGACTTGATATATATCCCCCACCTTGATTTCGGGCTTTGGATCAAGGCATAAGAGCTTTTGATGCTTGCACACACAATAAGAGGAAAAAAAATTAAAACCACAATCCTCAAAATGTTTGCAAATCCAAGAGCTTATCCTCACTCTGGGTAGGCAAAACTAACCAAGGGCAGGATCAGTAAATCACAGAACCAGCCACTTTCATCATTAAACATCAGGGCTGGGACACAGCTAGCACGGAGCAGCATAACCACACTGAGTCCTTGGGAGGATGCTCAGGATCTGGCACCATGGCTTTTTCCTTTAATACCTTTACAGTGAGCAGCTTGGCAATCAGCAGGGATCCCAGCCATACGTGGATGGGGTTGGGCTTCAGGTGGGTGTGATGAAGAAACAAAGGCTGCTTGTGCTACAGAGGACACTCGCTGAATGAACCTCTTGCTGGGGCTCTGCAAAGGACAGTGGCTCATTCAGGACCAAATGGGCTGAGCTAATGCAAGCCCCCACCTTTGTCAAAGGGGTCTGATAACTTCAATCAATAGCTGAAGTGCTGAGAAGGGAGAACACCCACGCTTTTAGCCTAGGGAAGAGATTTAGGCCACCCCTGCAAAGCTGAAAACATCCCATCTGCAGATCAGCACATCAGTGCCAACAGTAAGAACAGTAAAGGGGCTGGTAGTACAGCATCCCATCACTTTAGCCACTCTCCTACATCCACTTGCCACCAAAGCCCCTGTCCAGTGAGGCCAGTCCCTGCTGCTGGTGAGCAGGGGCTGCCCTCTCTCTGTACTTGGTGTGGTGGGGAGGTGGAGTGGAGTTCTGTGGTGAAGTGTAAAGGGATCAGGCTGTCCTGGCACATTGGCATCAGTGGTATAGCCTGAGGCAGCCACCGCTGAAGCTGACTATGTGGGGTGTGTGTAGCAGCAGTGGGGAGAAGATGGGCTGGCATCTGGCCTTCAGATCTGTCCTTCTGCCACACTGAAAGCAAACTCAGACCCAGAAGTAGGGCAGGTGGTGTCTCCCTCACTGGTGTTTGTGTTGAGCCAGGCTGATGTGTGCTCTACTGGCAGCAGCGAGCCCAGGTTGCCCTGGGGCAAAGTGCCAGTGGACCAGGACAGCACATCTCTCGGTAAAGTCAGCAGGGACTCAGAAACCCAGCCCACAGGGAGCACTGCAAGGCTGAAGGATTTTTCCCAGCGTGCTTGGACCTGGGACATCAGCTGGGGCGACAGCATCGCCCAAGCACCCCAGTGGTGTCAGAGTGTGGGGTCAGGCCAGTCCATCTGGAGTTTCATGGCATTATCTCTTAAATGCCTTTAACTACAATAGGATGGCCTGACTGATTGGATTGTGCTCTGTAATTAATTAGCTGGGTGCACCGTATGGGAAGAGCATCAGCGGGAAGAGAAGAGGGAATCTGCTGGCAAGAGCTGTTAAGCTTCAAATGTCCATTTCTTGTTAAACCAGCCTTGTGCAGTGTTAGTCCCTGGGCACAGAGGGTTAATTCCAGGGTCATGGCCCTTTTCCAAAAGAGGAAGAGGTGTTTTGCTGCCTGACCATTCCCCCCAGAGCCTGTGTCCTGAGAGCCCCAACCAACTTTGGGGACCACTAGGATGGAAGAGCTTGTTCGGGCTGGGATGTTTTGGGGGTGGTGAGGGGATGCACCCTCCTACCAGGGTGACAGACCCTGCAAGGACTGTAGGATGGCTCCAGGGGTTAGGGGCTGCTGGGCATGGCTGGCAGAATTCCCATTGCTTTTCCTTCCCGCACCGGAGCCCATGGGCTTCTCCCCACTCCCCTCCTGCTCCCCAACTTGCCATGCCTCTGCTCGGCTTCTTTGTCTACTTTTAGCATCCATTTGTGTGTTTAAACAGACAGCATCCCCCTTCGGGTGGTTTATTTCCTTTGTGTTTACTGTGGGGATTAATCCGGACCTGCAGTGTAGGGAAATCTGCAATGAACGGCTCCTTGTTTATTGTTTGATTTGGGAAATGCTGCTGGGCTGGGCTCATGTTTCAGGTCTGTGCTGTTTTTTAAGGGGCGCATTTTGGGAGTCTTGTGGGAAAAGGGGATGTCCCTATCTGCCCTGGGTAGGGGTCTCTCCTGGGCACGGCACCCTTTGGGCCTGGGGTCGCTCCCTCCCTCACTGGGTCCTGTGGGGGTGGAGGAGAGAGGGCTCTTCTGAGGGTGCCTCCCCTGGAAGGTGAGACCTGTTTTCTGCTCAGGTGCCCCCACCAATCTATCCAACACCTGTGCATCTGTCTGCAGCTCTCAGGTTCCTCAGGTTCCCCAGAGCCATGTGGAATGTGGTGAGCTGGGATGTTTGCGGCTAACAGGCACCTCTGTGCTCTTGTAAAATTTCAAGCTGGCTTGTGATGGGGAAACTGAGCTTTGCCTGTTAATGCCTACTTAAAATGGTCCCTTCACCTGTGTTTGGGGGTCTGGGATGGGCTCTCCCGCTCCTCGTTGCAGCAAGGAGGCGTGGAGGAGGGCAGTGTAAAGCCCCAGGGGGGGGTTGTTGTTGCCGCCAAGCTGGAGAAGACTTGTAATGCCCTCTGCTCGAATGGCTGATAAATCTTGAAGGAAAAAACCAAAGAAAAAACAACAAAAAAAAGTCATGTGCCTGCTCAGCTTAACCCTCAAAGGAAAACCACGTCATTTTAAAAAAGAAAAGCTGTTAAAAATAGAATATTTTAGCAGAGAATGACACTCAGAGGAGTCAATGAGCTCCATTTCAAGAGCTGGGAAACAAAATGCTCCAGGGGCTGTGAAAGGAAGTCTTTCCTTTTTCAACTCCCTGAGTGTCAGGTGTGGCTCCTCAAGCTTGTTGTTTTCCATCTGGCTGTGCCAGATCCAGCCAGGCTGTGGTGGTCGCTGGCTGCTCCCAGCTGCTCGCTGGCAGTGGGGAATTCACCATCTTGGGAAGGGAAGAAGCTGTGACTCGGACTTGTGTTACATCTTGCCTTGGGTTTCCCACTTGCTAGCAGGGACGAAGGGGAGGTGGCGAGCCCCACGGAGCATCCCTTCCTTATTTATTTAATTTTTAATTGGCTAAGAAGCCCTCTCATTTGCTTTGGTTGTGACTAATGAGATGTGTCTCGCTTTGACAGCGTGTCACAAGCAATAAATTTCTCAGGAGCTTCTGGGCTGCGTGGATGCCCTCATGCTCTTGCCTGGCTCAGCCTCCTCCACATCACCCTGTGCTGCTGCCCCAGCCCAGCCCTTGAGCAGAGGAGAGGAGGGTCGGATGAAGAGGTCTGGGTGAGAAATTGGTGATCTCTTTGGCCTAGCCTCAACTGGTGATCTCAAGGCTGGGGATTTGGGGCCTTCCTATATTGTTTGTCTGGGCTGGAAATTGGAAAGTAGAAATCGTCAAGGACCCAGACAAGCTGTTGTTTAGCAGCCATGATCTCTGTTGTGTTTTCCCAAAGATCCCAGCTGTGCCTCAGGGTGTGAGCATTGTGCTATGCTCCAGCTAATCTCACCAGGTGCTTGGGCTGGCTGGCAGTGAACCAGCATGCCAGTGAATATCCTATGGAAGACTTTCATTCCCATTAAAAATGGATTTTTTTATTGGAAGGTTTTGCAGGAGCATGTCTCCTTTGGTGAGGAAAGAAGGGGTTGGTCTCTAATAGGAAAATCTAGATGGACCTGTGATTTTCAAGGCATTTCCCATGGGGCTTTACCAAAAGGGGCCTGGTTGCTGCAGGGAGGTGCAGAGATGGAATTCTCCTTCCTTGCCATCCTGCTGAGGTCAGGATGTGGGGTGCAGTCCTCCTGGAATCCTTGCTCTGGGGCATCCTTGTGTGCATTAGGAGCATATAGCATAGGTGTTGTGTTGTATAGGTGTTACCTGATGCCGATACAGGTGAGGAGAAGTGTCATGGGCAAGTTGAGGGCTACCACCCTGGGGCAGAGATGCTCAGCCACATCTGACCAGAGCAGAAAGGGTTGGATGCTGCTTTGTTTGAGGGCATGGACACCTTGGTGCTGTTTGTCACCTCTTGCTGGGTGACACTAACCTTCACTCTCCTGGAGTCCTTAAGGGACTGCTTGAGGTTTCAAATCATTGATGGGAAGCGCTAACTATTAGCACTTCTTCTCTTTGTATTCGTGATGGATTCTCTTTAGGCGTTGCTCTTAGTGGCTCTCCACTGTTAGCTTTTGTTTTCTCCTCAATAGCTTGTCTAATAAACGCCATTATCTTGGGCACAAATCTACTTCATGTCTCAATTCCACTTGGCGAGAGTTGGTAATAACAGCTGAACAACATCCTTTGAAAAGGGACTCTGTCACCAGCAGCCCTGGATGCCACTTCTCCGCTTCCCACACTTGTCCCCAGAGCAGATAAAGACAAGGGGAAGGCACGTGGCCAGAAAGCAAAAGGGACATCTTCCTGATGAATTGGATGTCTGAGCAGTGCCGGCAGCAGTCAGTGCAGCAGCTCTGGGGATCAGGGCAGCTCGGGCCCTGCCACCTTGGTCATTAGAGGAGATGTGCTTATGGCCTGGGATCCTTCCTAATTCCAGCAGATTAGAGGAGAAGGATGGTGGTGAAAGGTGATGGCTTGCAGGGCAGATCAGGAGTATTTCGTACAGCTTGAAGGAGCTTCTTATCTGTGGCCAAATCAAGCTGTTGCCTCCCAGCCTGAATCTGGTTCTGAAAAGGCTTTAACCAGTAGCTGCTGGGTGCTTACTGGGTTTTGGGTCAGACTGCAGGTCTGTGAGGGGAAGTATTAAGGCAGCTCCATGTTTTGGCTGAGGGCAGCATGTTCCCAGCCCATGGAGACCTGACCCTGATGTCACTGCAGTGACTTTTGTTACTGTCACTACTGCATAAGCAGATGAAGCAGAGGGCGAGCAGTGTTTTAATTAGAGCAAACTCCATTTATTTCTGCTGGACCAGGCTGTGCTCAGCTGCTGTGTTTTCAGAGCTTCCCAAGGAGAATTTCCCATTCTCAGGGGGAAGGAGACCACTGACAGGAGCAAGCTGCCCCACCTCCTCTCAGTTGTCCCATTGCTGGGATATCTGGCTGCTTCCATTATCTGTCCTCTCCCTGAGTTATAAATACTTTATCCTCCCAGTGCCTACTGCATCAAATATTTTTTTTTAAATGGCATTTTCTTTTTCTATTTTTTCCTGACTTGGTTCTTGTATTTCAAAACACGCCTGCCACGCGCGTAGCACTCAGACATGCTCTCGGCTTCCCCCCAAATGTAATTGCTTTAAAACTGCATATAGTTGGCGAAAGCAATTTTCTCTCCATTACGGAAGACTCCAGCTCCTCTCATCCTTCATGCAAGTCACTCTCCCCCAGCCCTGCCTTCTCTCTGCCACTGTGCAATGCTCAGCACTGGGGCTGGTGGTACCTCTGCTTCCCTGAATGAAGCTCTCGCTTTTCTGGGCTCGAGTGCTGCATGGTGGGGACCTGTCTGGGGGGAAAAAGTGGCTTCTACCACAGCTTCTGCTGAGCAAGGACAATGCTTGCTGGCAGCAAAGCCCTTCCCTTGGCCGTGCCAATCTCCCTGGTGGGACGGGTACCTGTGCCAGGCACGTGTTCACCGCGGTTTTGCGGCTCCGCCACGCGCACATTTAACATGCTCTTTCTGTTCGCAGGACGTGTCGGGCTTTCAAAGACATTAATGATGGAAAATAAATTGGAATCTGAGAGAAATAATCTTTAGGCATTCTCTGTAGGCCTTGTCTTGCCTTGCCTTCCTCAGCCATGTTGAAGGCTGTGGCTGGAGGGGAATATAAATGAGGAGGAGCCCCAGGTCTCTCCGATCTGTTGTGATGCCTTGTGCTTAGTGGATCTCGCTGCAGGGAGCCTGTCCACTCACTGGTGCTGATAAACCCAAGTGGGGCTGGGGATGGTGGAAGTCATGAGGAGCTGCTGGACCTTCCTGGAGGGTTTGGGGTCCTGAGTTAAAGGAGGTTGAGGCACACCAGGTTTTCCAAGGGTCTGTGCCCTGCCTGGGTGGTTTTAGTGTCACTCTAGCATGGGGCAGCAGTTGTCTTTGGTTCTGTACCAACCTGTCCCGGGGAACCAGGCCCTTGTGTCAGCTGCCCACACTGCAGATGGAGTTAGGTCACAGGTAAATGAAGCTGAGTGTGCTCCCTGCACACCATGGCTGCAGTGTTCCCTGCCCTGTGCTCAGACCCCCTAAGGTGCTGATCTCCTGCTTGGAGGGGAAGATGTGATCCCCGCAGGACCACCACCCATAGCAGGTAGGGATCATGCTGGTCATCACCCCTGGGATGTCCCTACTGAGGCCAGCAGCACCTCCAGAAGCACTCAGAAATGTCTTGTCTGGGCACCCTCACAGCAGGAGAGGATGCAGTGGCTTTGTCAGCATCAAAGCTTTCGGTACCTGGAGGAGAGCCAATGCGCCATAAAACCTGCTCATTTCTCCTGCCCTACTCCTGCAAAGTAAGTGTGGAGCTGGCATGGACTGGGATCCACAGGGAGCCATAGCTCACACTGGCCTCTGGTGAGAGGCTGTTAAAGCACCACAGCCTATCTTAGCTGGCCCCTGGGCTGCTCTGGGACATGAACCAGCCTTGTAATGAAAGCTTTCTCTATGTCTGTTTGTTTTCTGAGCATCAGTTTAATGTCTGAAAAATCTTGTTGCAGCAGAGCCCGGAGCACTTCAAAGACACTGCAGGAGAGAAGGGGGCTCTGTAGGGACCCTGCCTGTGGCAGGTGTGGAGAGAAGCCTGGCTGGTCACCACAGTCAGCTTCCTGCTTCCAAGGGATTTGGTTTGGTGTGTTGAGGGAGACATTGAGCTTTGCTCCCAACAGCACAGATCCATTGCTGTGAGAGCCTGGTACACACCATGTCCTTCCAGCCTTGGATATTTGGTGATGCCTATATGAAGAGCTGAGGGTTTGGGTGGGGAGGATTCATGGTCTGAAACCTGCTGTAGTTGTCACATTAGTACCTTGATTGGTGCTTGTGTATCTCTCTCTTAGGGGATGATGCTGGTGGCTTCCACTTCTCACTAGGATGGAGTCAAGGCTGTCTGGCTGCTCCAAGGTGCTCCACAGCTCCCCAAAGTGGCACTTCTTGCAGTGGTATTCTCCCAGTCATGTAGTTCTCTGTTGTCTTAATGGTGTCAAGCTCTGAATGAGCTCAGGCAATTTGCTTTATAAAGCAATGCACTAAATATGTCAACATTCAGTGCATGTTTTTAATATAATATTTCAGATTGTTTTGAAAGAAGCCAAGATCCTGCTTTCTCTCTTCATTAGGAACGTTTTATGTGAAAGAGATGAACAATAGAGAGAGTTTGCCAGAGAGAAAGCTTTCCCAAGTATTTGTTGCTGCTGAGAAATCAGCTGCTTTTTACAAAAAAACCCTCAATGCATAACTATCAGGGCAATTAAGCAGCTTGTAAGCTGCCAAGGAAGGTTGTAGAATTGGCTTTGCTGGAGATGTTGGAGGCCAGGCTTGACCGTAGCCGTTGGGTGTGCTTCAGGCACAGTAAATCCCAGTTTCCAAAGAGGGAATGGACTAAATGACCCACCAGTAGCCCCTGGGCTCCTGGGCGTTTCACACAGGCAGTCTGAGCTGCTCTGGCATGAGCAATTCCAGGCTGATAGAATTGAGTGGGTTTGTGAATCTCATGCTGTTTCAGTCCAGAATTGATGGCTTTGGCTTTTAACTCACTTCCCAGCAGGACCAGGGGTGGTTTCTGTCCTGGCCTCCAGCTGGGAGACTTGGTCTCCTGCCATGGAAAGGGTAAGACCTTCTGCCTGCCTGGCTGCAAAGCTCTGTTCTGGCTGGTGCTACTCAAAAGAAAAGAAACCCAAAAAATCCCACTGCAGTACTTTTGTCAGGGAAACTGGGTTCCTGTCTGTTCTCCAAAGAGTTTTTTCATCACGAGCTAGAGGGAACTGAAAACTTCCCTCTTAGTGAGGACAGACCTGGAGAGATGATGGGAGGACGCTGTTTCCAAAGCCCCTGCCAGCCCTAGCTCTCTTTCCATCAGGCCTCCTCAGCTGAGGTCCCAAGAGGTGTTCTGGGATGACTTGCTCATGAAAGGGAGGGCAGCTAAGAGCCTGGAGCCTTCCTATCACGGAAAAGGCTGTCTGAAAGGCAGGGAGCCCCAGCCTCATTAGCTGGGGTGGCTGGCACTGGGGAAGTGGACCCTGGAGAGGGATTTGAGTGAAGAGGGGAATCCTACAGCCAGAGTCAACCCAGGTGAAAGGCTCCAGAGGCAAGACCATGCAGATGTTAGCATGGCAGCTGGCTGTGCTGGAATGTGGGCTGTGGTGGGATGCTCTGACTCAGGGCAGGAGGGAACTGACTGGGTGGCTCTGAGGTGAGACCTGGTGTTCTGTGTGTGTGCTCACTGCAAGATGCTGCTGGGCCTGGGGAGAGGGTCCTTGGGGATGCTGCTGCCCTGCTGCACCCAGGACAGGCAGGATCTGGTTTTCCTTCACCTCCTGGTAATCCTGTACTCAAATATTCTTCCTGCAGATCTGGTTTTTATCTCTCTCTTTTTTTTTTTTTTTTAAACCACTCCTAAATGGAGTATTTAAGCCTATTCTTTTGTTTTCTGTGAAAGGAGCAGTAAATCCTTTATCCTGCCTGGCTATTTCTGTGTGCGTATTTTCTCATTGTGCTTTAGCTTTAGCTGTGTCAAAGCCCGGAAATCTTGGCCTCTGTTGGACTTCAGACTTGGATTTCTCCGTATTTAACAACACAGGCTCCCTTGGACTAACAATTCTTTTTTCTCCCCTTGGTGTCTTTTTTTTTTTTTTGCTTGCAAAGAATACCTGTTTCAAAGAATCCCTGACAAGAGGGAGCGAGCAGGAGCGAGCAGAGTGGTTGTTGGGTTTATTCCCAGCACATCATGCCAGTGCTGGCAAGGAGTCACAGCCGGCATGTCCTCCTGTCCCCCTGTGCCTCTGGGGTACCAGGGCTGCCCAGGGAAGGGGAACCCCCCTGGGTGAGGGAGCTTTCTGGAGATTGGCTTGGGATCGGCAGGTGCCTAATGCTCAGGCAATGGATGTGATGAGCACAAAGGCAGGATTTGGGTTGGATTAGCCGGGGGAGAGGCGGGTGGATGGCTGCCTCTGCACCGGGGCTGTGTGCCCACTCCTGGGAGTGTCTCCCTGGGGGGATCTGATGGGGTGACAGCCAGTCAGCCATCCCCATGGCTGCAGAGAGGAAGAATGGGCTGTGGCACTAATGGCTGCAGGAGGGATTGAGGATGGTGGCAAGTGAACTGCAGCCCACTCTGTGCCCTGACAGTGGTGGCAGCAGCCTTAGGAAGCCAAGGGAGGCTGTAGAGTTGGCTTTGCTGGAGATGTTGGAGGCCAGGCTTGATGACAGGGAATGCTTTAGGCACAGTAAATCCCAGTTCCCAATGGAGGAATGGACTAAATGACCCACAGCAGCTCTTGGCCTCCTGGAAGTTTCAGAAATACGGTCTGAGCTATGCTGGCATGAGCAATTCCAGGCTGGAAGAGTGAGAGGGGTTGTGAATCTTGTACTGTTTCAGGCCAGAATTGATGGCTTTGGCTTTTAACTCACTTCCCAGCAGGACCAGGGGTGGTTTCTGTTCTGGTCTTCAGCAGTAAGCCCAGCAGCTAGTCACCCACATTCCCTGGGGTCAGCTCCACCAGCTGTGCCGGTGCTCCATAAATGCCATGGCAGCTCACCACACCAGGCAGCCTGGGTGTTTGTGCGAGAACAAAAGAATAAACAATGGAAACTGTGATTAATTAGTGCAGCTAATTACCGATGCGCTTGGCCTGGGCTGGCACTTGGTGAGGTGCCAAAATCAGAGGAGAAGCCACAGGAGAAACTCTGATTGGAACCACTTTGCGGAGGGAGCAGGGAAGGGGAGAGGATGCTTTCCCAGCATCTCTTTGCAACTTGCCACACAGACAGGTCAGACTGGGGCTGTCACTGGTCTTACACCCTGCAGGTCCTGCTGTTGCCATCCCCAGCAGCATCCTCCCATTCCCTGGTGCTGCCTGCGCTGAGAGAACGCTTCCCTAGCCACAATCGGCATCAGGAGCTGGGTGTTGCACCAGTGCTGCAGGTGTTAATTAATGAGCCCTCATTAGGGTCGGTAGGGTTGCCTTCCCCATGGAATAGGATCCTGCTTGCTCGTCTTCCCCTACACTGTACAGCCTCCTTTTTCTTTGCTCTCCATTTGCAAATTAGTGCAAGGACCACGATCAGCAAACAAATTTGCAGCAAGCACATGGCGGGCTTGGAGATTTGGAAGAATCCTTGGCAAATATTTGCCAGCCTCCACCGCAAACCTTGTGAATACTTTTCATGACAGAGAAATGCTGAGCTTAGCTGCCAACTTGGGGTAGGATGGCAGACCTCGGGTAGGGGATGGCTGCTAAAATATACCTGAGCTAAGAGGTATTTTTTGACTTGCTTCCGCCTCTCCTGTTCCCTGCCCTCACACTGTGCAGTGTGGAGATGGGATACACCTGACCCCATGCTGGACAGTGCATGTGGGTGTGAGGGTCAGCCTGTGGGCATGGGGACACCGTGACACTGAACCCACAGGTCAAGGAAGCTCCCGTGGGCTGCAGGACAGGGGGATGGGCAAGCACCCCCACACCTGCTTTTTGCCTCCACAGGGAGTGGGGTGAGCATGGGAAGGGTCCCTGCGGGGATGGCGTGGGGCTGCCGTGGCCTTCGATGTCACCAGTGGATGGGTGGGCGGAAGGCGGCAGAGATGGGTTTGGCCCCCATGGCCTGAAGGTTGGTCCTGGCTACCAATGGCTCCCCTAGCATTGTGGGGCATGGCAGGGCCTGCGGGCTCGGGGGGCTCTGCTCTGTTGTGCCTGACCCCCGCCCCGGCGTTGTTCACCTTCGTCATGGCGGGGTGGGCATTCCTTTATTGTATTTTCAGTAATACCGTCATTAGGGAGATGTGTAATAGTGCTTTTAATAATTTTTAAGGGTCTGTTTTAATTAGTAGGCTTGGACTAGATGACCTCCAGAGGTCCCTTTCAACTCTAACAATTCTGTGACTGCAGCCGTAGCAGGCTCACATCATTGCCATTAAAAGGTGGCTGCGCCTAAATGCCATTTGCTCAGCGAGGTCTGAAGCAGTGCCCTTTGGAGTAATTGGGAAACAAGGCCCCTTTTGTGAGGACAGGACAGTCTATTTTTCAAGGTGCCATCACATTATTATTAATTTGTTAAACACTGACTGCTCAAAACTGTTTGAGATGCAAAAAGAGGATGTGAGTTCTGCCTTGGGGACCTCACCACTAAATAAATGTATTAAATCAAACTCTTGCTGGAGAGGAGAATGCTGCATGTGAAGGTGAAGCTGGTTAGAGGATGGGTGGATGTACCACCTCCATCAGCAAAGGGTCTTGCTTCCCTTTAAGTTTTGAATTCAGGAGGAGTGATCACAGATCAGCAGGTCAAGGACCTGCTTTCTCTTAGCATTTCCTAGGTGCCAGTGGAACCTCTTGACTTGTGAGCAATGGAGAGAGCTCCCCTTGTCTTGTGAGACCCTTTGGCTGGGCCCATTGAGTTGGGGAATCCTTCCCTTGCATGTTCATGGTCGTCTGCATCAGCATGGGCCAGGGGCTGCTTGCCCAGGTGAGCTTGTGCCTTCTCTCCTTCCTCACTAGTGATGCTGGAAGCATATAACACCCGCTGGAAAACTGCTCCCAAGTATCACCCTGTGCCTGGCAGGAGCCTCTCGGGGGGTGCTGGACCTCTTCAGGTATCTGCTTAGTGTCCACATCCCACTGGTTTCCTCTCCTTGATGATGGGGAGGAGAAGAAATAAGAGCAATACAGAAAAATATCTATATATTAAGTTCTTCACCTTCCTAACTTTCAAGTCAGCTTTTCTGTGGGGTTGGGTTTGCTTGGTGTGTGCTTGAGGCTGTGTGCTTCCAGACTGACACCTTCTGTGCCTTCCCACCCACAGCCCCCTGTGCCTGGGAGCCATGAGCCGCCCGCAGAGCTGCTGGAGCAGCCTCCCAGCCTCAGCCCCCCAGCACTCTTAGGCTTCCCTGCTCCCCTGGAAGGTGCTCATCGCTGGCGAGGAGAACCGGCTGTGCCTGCACCCAGCCTCCTGCATCCCTCCCAAGGTAAGGATGTCTGTGAAAAGCAAAGGCAACTGTCATGGTTTACAGGGTAAACCAACCCTTGGCAAATTCAAGTGCAATCAGGTTGTTGCTGTCATTGCATCTCCTACCTACTCCTCTCTCCCTTGTCTTGCTGGGAGGAAAAGTGCTGGCTTGGGGATGAGAGCTTCTCTTGTAATTAAAAGGTGATTTTGAAGGCGGGGTAGCTGTTGGTGAAACCTGTTGCTTGCAGACTGTATCCCATTGGAATTTGCTCATAGTTTTAGAAACTACTCTGCTGCTGCAAGGAGCCACGCTTGGGTGGGACCGGTGCCTTGTGACTGCCTCTGCTTCCCTGATGTACTTCTGAGGATAATTGTCTATAATTTTCCTCTTAATGATGCTCTGGAGGCTTCCTAAGCATGAGCCACCTTTCCTCCCAATTGTAAAAGGCCTTTGGGGTATTGGAGACTTCCAACTGGAGGCAATGGGAGAATAAGGAATGGCTGGGGCAGGGCATTTGGGAGGAGGCCAAGTCCCTGTCCCAGGGAAACACCCCCGTCTGCTCCTTGCACTTGGCAGTAAGGTTTTTTAAAGCTGAAAACGTAGAGCTCAGCTTGTGGGGAGTGAGCAGGGGCTGAGGCTGATGTGGCCCAGCTGCCCTCCTAATGGGTGCAAAATCAGTATTCATGGCTGAGGAGTGGAAATCGAGATTAGAAACCAAAAACCTGATTTCTGGGGTGGTTTTGGAGTTTGATATTTTTGGGGCCTCTTGTTTCAAGCTTCTCCGTGCAAACAGAGATGTCAGCTGCATGCAGTAGCATATGAGAATAGAAGCTTCTCCGTGTGTGATCCCCAGGGCAGGGGAACTGGGGCCTGGAGGAAGATGAGGATGCTACCAGCTTATCACAGGATGGACATGGGCATGAGACTCTTGTTTTGAGAGGTCTGTGAGAAAGTCACAGTGGACCCAGAGAGCTAAAAGTACGAGTCAGAGCTGTGACCTGCCTTGTCCTGGTTCACTTTGGGAGCTCCCTACCTGGAGCTGGGATCAGCTGGGAAGCAGAGGCCAGTTAGCACTGGGAAGACTGACATCCTCAGGCTGTAAATATCCAGCCAGCTCTAATCCTCCCAGTAGCTCCATCACTGCTATTTCCTAAGAGTTATTTGACTCTTTGTGTTGCACTTCTCAGACAAATGGCTTTTAAATAAAACCTCTGCTAACTCGTTAGGCCTCCTGTCCAGGTCACTTCCTGCATGGGTGATTTATAGGGCTGCTTTTAACATTTTATTAACTTTCAGTCACCGGGGCCAGTCAATCAGAGCCTATCCCATAAGCTGTGGTGAGTGGCTGCCCAGGGCATCAGCCTCTCCCGCTGCCTCCATCGCTTCTGGAGAGGCTGTGATGCTCCGAGACCAACCATGGTGAGAGATGGGAAAGAACAGGAGGAGAATTTAGATAAGGAGGAATAGATCTGGGATGGATAAGTGAATGCATAAGGGTTAAGGAGATAATGGGGCTTGTGATCATATCTGGGAAGGTGGCTTATCTCCTGCTGTTGGTACGTGATTTCTCGGCTGCATCTCCTGCAGCGTGTGCTGAACCGTGTGGTGATGGGAGAGGAACGCCAGGGCTTGGTAGGGAGGTGGCTGCTCCAGACTGATCGTGGCAAGGCATCACAGCTGGAGCATCCCTGGGTAGGATGTGCCTGTATTAAACCCCTCCTGTAACAGTGCCAGAGACAGAGCCTTCCTCCTTGCCTAGTGAATTTGCAAGTCCCTTTAGCTCTTGGCATCCCATCTGATCCAGTGGGCTGCCTTGAGCCCAGTTCCTCTGCATCTTCTTCCCCCTTGGAGCTGAGCGAGCCAAGCCCTGCAGCCCTGGCGCAATGGTGAGTGGGGCTGAGCAAGCAGAGACCAGTCCAGCTGGGAAATCCAAAGGAGATGGAGATTGTATGTGATGTGAGGCTGCAGCAATAGCTTTGATTATCTCTGGTTTAGTTGCTCCTCTCCCCGCCATGCCCTGTCTTTGTTCCACCCGTGCTCAGAGATGTTATTCAGTGGAGTTTTCCAGCTCTTGGTAACAGGGAGAAAAAAAACCTGAACTCCTGCACAACCAGAACTAATGAGCTCTCTCTGGAAATAAAAGCATCCTAAGGACAGCCTTGTGATACAGAACATCCCGTTCTCTGTGGCTGTTCTGGCCACTGCCTCTGAGCGATGGCCCAGCACGGGGCTGTTGGGAGCTGAGCAGAGCTGTCACCTCCCATCCTTCCCCCCAGCCATCGCTCATGTGAGGCATTGAGAAAGCTGAGCCATGGTTTGCTCCTCTGGCAGAGCTCTGCTGTGGGGACAGGGATTTGGAAACATTTGTCCAACACTGTGATGCAGAGCCCATCACCTTGTACATCCTTGCAGGACAGGGCAAGGAGGGGTCACATGTCCCCACAGGTCAGGACCAGCTCTTACTGGCTTGGAAAGGGGTTTGAGGGACAGCCTGGCTCCCATCCCTGGCTGGAGTAGAGAGGTGTAAGAAGGTGGGCTCAGTGCAGCCCCATGTGTCTGAGGGAACACAGACCTGCAGTCCCTGAGGGCTGTTGGGGTTGTCAGGCATCCGGCCAGGAGAGAATTTGTCTTGCAGCAAAGCCGGCATCTGAAAGCCATTGCTTCTGATGTGCCCATGATTAGCTGAAACCTGTGTCTCCTTTGTCATTCTTCTGTCTCTGTCTCAAATCCCAGAGCAAAGACAGAGAACTTGCTCACAG
This sequence comes from Leptocoma aspasia, assembly GCA_013399835.1. Lineage (NCBI taxonomy): Eukaryota > Metazoa > Chordata > Aves > Passeriformes > Nectariniidae > Leptocoma > Leptocoma aspasia. Next base: position 184,846 of record VXAX01005240.1, on the reverse strand, counting down.
AGGCAAGCAGATTTTTTTCCCTCCACCTTTAAATATTTATTCTGAGCTCTCAAGATACACGCACTGTGATCTTGGGGGCCTGCCTGTGTAGTGTCTCCTTCCTGGCAGAACAGGGCTGGCTGCCCTTCCCTCTGGGGAGCACAGGCAGAGCCTACTCCTGCTCCTGCTGGCCTGTGCTGGGTCGCAGGGGAGTGACATCAGGTGTTCACCTCTTCCTACACATGTGCTCCCATGGGAACAAACCCAAGACCCACAGATTGCTGTCCAAAGAAGGTGTGGGTTGTGAGCTGCCTTTCTGAGGCTGAGACAGAGGTAAAAGCAGCTTGATCCATCTTGTGTGCTCTCTTGCTGGGGTAGCACATCCCAAATGGCACCCATCCCTCTGTCCCCTGCCTGACTTCCCCTGTCCCTGTTAGCACATAGAGATGCCACTGGAGGCTTTCCTCTTCCTCCCTACAGCTTATCCAGGGCTCTCAAGGTCGTGTAGGCAACTGGAGCAACACTACCAGCCTTGGCTTTGCAGCCTAAGCTGCGGTGCTGTGCTCAGCTGTGGCTTTCAGCCCCCTTCCCTCCTTTTCTCCACTCTTAATGTACTTCTCCAAACCTTCCTGGTGCTGCTGCTTGGGTACACAGATTGCAGGAAGAGCAGCCCCATGCCACTGTGATGCATGTGCCTGGCATGCCAATGAGGAGCGAGGCTGGCACTGGTAGCTCAGCCTGGGATATGCCAAAGCAGAACCACACTGCAGGCACTGTCCCATGGTTCCCTTCAAAACAAGAGATCCAATCCCATCTGGCTGCAACTGCCACCTTCCAAGCATTTTTCCTGGAAGCTGGCTCTCCTTCAGAGCTGTCTCACCTCTGCCCCTGGTGTGGGGTTTTCTGGACTCAAGGGAGACGGGATTTTGCATCTGCTCCTAGTAGCTGGAGTATGGTGATGTTAAACTCCTAGGAAAAAAGCCAGGAGCTGGTTTCTCAGCAGTTCTGCAAGGGATGAGAGGATGTCTGCCTTTCCAGGTGAGTACACAAATTGCTACCTCTGCCTCCAGCTGCTGCAGCCCAGGCATCCTGCTCAGCAGCTGGCACTCATCAACACAGAGGTTTATCCTCGACTGCCCCTGGCAGTGCCAGCCATGGGCTCCCCGGGACCTGCATGGGTGTGTGGGCACCGATGCAGAAAGAAAATCCTTTGCAGAGGCCTAGGATTGGATGGCAGGTGCAGCTCTACCAGGAGATGCCTTGAAACCAGCATATAGCCAAAGGCAAGAGGAGGCAGAGCAGACAATAGCTGATGTAGTGGAATTTTTTTTTTGTTGTTTTTGAAGAGAAATAAATTAAAGCCAGGTCAGGAAAACTGAGCTCCAGTAGCTGCAAAGTGATGAGGTTGGGACCATGGTGGTGGTTTCCTGGGCTGCATTTCCCACTCCTGCCTGCCCTCTGCCTGCACTGGCGATAGGCTGGCAGCAGCACTAAGCCCTCTCAACTCTTGCTGAATGTCTGAACAGAATGGCCTCATTAGCAGGGAAAGTTTCCCCAACATAAGTCACTGCTGCTGTAAGAAGTGCAATTATCTCTTTTCTGCTCTCGCAACTTGCGGGCATTGAAGTTTCCTGCTCTTATACCATGTCATGGCCGAGCTCTTGTGCACAGGAGGGTGCCACCAGGAGAAAGAAATTATAACAAGGACATTTTTTGGGAAGAAAAAGAGATTTTTTAAATTAAGGATTTGTTACTGCTTGGTTGTCTCACTGGGTCAGAGCTGCTATGCCCATGCAGAGTGATGCCTGTTGTACTATCGTGCAACATGAAACGCAGAGATAGAGCATAGTTACACTTGAGAGAAGGTAAGGAAGAAGAAATTTTATTTTGGTTTTTATATTATATAGAGTTTTGGAAACGACTATTGATTGGAAGGTGAAGTTACCACCTCTCCAACTACATTGGTTAATGACAAAGTTCATCAAATCTTTTTCCTCCTAGGAGAAAGAATGAAAAACAAAAGAACAGTTAGAAAAACATGTGCATATTTACAAAAACAGTGTGAGAAACTTTATTACAAGAATGAAAACATCAGAAGGATGAAAAAATGAGAGTGACAGATGCCAGCCCCTGCCTCCCCGTCCTGGTACCTGCCTGCATGTGGCTTGGTTGGGATGGTGGCAGAGAGTGTTTTTATGGAAGGAGAGGAGCTGTGCTGTGTGTGTGTGTCAGCTCCTGCTCTGCCTGTGCCCCGGCCTTCTCGTGGTGTCACCCCTTGCCCAGGGCTGCAACACCCTAGGGCTCCTCAGCTCCAGTGGGATTTTTCACTGAGCAAGGAAGAGGCTGGCATTCGCAGGAACAGCCAGTGCCAGAAGTGTATCTCCAGAGTGAAAATCTGCGGTCTGAGACTTGAAGGAAGTATTCTTTCAAGATTCAAGCTTTTTCAGTCACTGGTCATTTGACCTAACAGAGCTACGTGTCACTCTGTGAGCCATGGGGAAGGCTGCCAGAGCACACACTGTGGATGTTTGCAGCTGGATATTGTAACAACTTAGTAGTGAATGGTTGGGATAAGTCATATTTCATAAAATCGACCAGGAAAAAGATTGGTGATTAATTCTTTTTAATAAACAATGGTGAGTAGTGTGGCTTGGTTTGAGCCTGACTGACTTTTACAGTGATTCATGGATTTTTCCACAGGAAAAACCACCTTTATGGTGATTACTGGTGTGTGGGGTGCCTGCTTGCCTTCATGAGTAATTCCCCCCAGCTCTGAAAGCACCAGGGTGTGGAAGAATGATGAACTTCTCTGCAGGAGCTGAGAGGGAGGAAGGGTGTGCGTGGCTCCATCGCTGCAGCCAATGACTGCATCCCTTCAAAGAGCATGGGAGGACGTGCGAGAGGGGGAATTTCACTGCCAGAAGTGCTGAAGGAGGTGAATCTTACGGAAAAATGAGTGGAGCTGAGATGTCCATGTGTGCTATTCTGGGCTGGCCAAGTGAGGTCAGTTGGGACCGGCTAATGGTCCTCTTTGCACCGTGCTGCCCCACTCCTCCGGCAAACCAAACACCTGAGCAGAAGTGTCCCAGAATCCCATCCCTAGTTAAACCGGTCTTCCGTTCTTTCCAGCCCCTCATGCTGGAAGGCGGCCAGCCACCGTGGCCGTCGTGCGGCTGGGATTCGTGGCTCTGGGGCGGGAGCGTGCGCAGGGGGCGGGAGCGTGCGGCCGGGGGCGTAGTGTGCGTCTGTGTGATGCTGCTTTTTAAAGCCCGCCGAGGTGGGATGGGGAAATTCCGGGCGAGGCACAGTCAGAGGTGTGAGCAGTGCCTGCGCCTCGCAGGCGGCGCCGGGGGTGGCGGCAGCCCTTGCTGCAGTGTCGGGTTTGTTTTCTAGTTTGGAGATGAAGGCAAAAAAAGCTGTAGTTCTGCTGAGATGAAACTTGAAACACAATTTGATTCCTTGGTGAGTTTTTTTTTTGACTCTTGGTGAAAAATATAGGTATTTGGCTAAAACTTTGAGTTTCAGAGCAAGGGAAAGGAAAGGTGGCACCTTCCCTTTGGTGGGAACGGTTTGTGTAGAGATGCTGCAGCTGTGAAGGAGGAAGAAGGAGCCTTGGAGGTTGGTCCAGCCTCCGGCAGCAGAAGGCAGGCTGACACTCCCCTTGGTGCAGTAGCACCCTATGGCAGTGTGACTCTGGCCACCGAATGCCCAGCCTGGTCCCCTGTCCCTTCAGTCACTCTCAAGCACTACAGGGGCTGCATTCTCCGGCCAGCATCCCACTCCCTCCTCATCCTCCTTCAGCCCTCCCTCCACCGCAGTGCCCATCCCGCATTCATTACGGAGCCCATGTACTTCTCTAAGCCCAATATACTTTGAATTACTGCTCATCTATTCCTCTTGACATCCTCATGCTCATAACTAGGGAGCCTGCATTACCCGTTTGCACATCTGTCAAGCTGCGTGTTCCTTGGCCATTTCCAGAGATACATAAAATTGCCGGTGGTTATGACATTATTGACAGCCCGCCCCGTCTCCTTCCCCCTCCCCAAGCCCAAATGGCTGCCTCACTTTATGAGGATTGATATTTGGGCAGTAAATATTTTAGAGCCTCATCTGATGAGTGTGTCTGTGCGGGTGAATACATTTGTGGCTGAGGACAGATGTTGGAGCTATCTCCATTGGAAATGCAGGGCCTTGTCTTTCTCCCTCCTGCCTTTGCAGCATTCCTGTCATCTCTCTGCAGCCTATCAGTGCTGCCTGTTCCCAGTGGGAAGAAAGGGAAATTTAAGGAAAAACCAAGCAGAGGTTGACAGGAAGGACAGGAGCTGGCAGAGGTCTGTGAAGGTTGCATTGCTGCTGGGTTCCCATGTTCCCATGTACCTCAGCAGTAGGATTGAATTTCTGTGGCAAGGTGTTTTCCTTCCTTGAACCCGGGGAATCCACCAGATCCTGTTGTGCTGGACAAGTAGCTTCAGCCCTTTTGAAAAGACTACAAGTATCAGATTGTCTGTGGTTACCAAAGGATGATATATTCTGACTCTTGTTCTGAAAAGCTGCTTCATCTCCCAAAGTTTCAAAATGTACTTCAGTAAATGCAACTAATGAGGAAACAACTTAGGAGCAGCACAGCCTGGGTGATATGAACCATTTTCTTATCTTGCTGAGAAAAGCAAAGGAGCCCATTTTCAGTTCCTCAAAACGATTTGCTCTCTTTGCTTTCAATCAGCAAAACAAAGAGTGATGCCTGATTCCTAGGGAAGAGAAGCACACAGCTTCTGCAGAGTGAACTGGGGCTGGGCTGGGCTGAGGTTTTGGGAGTCACAGCTCTCCTTGGGCTGGATCTAAGCTATGTGCACCAGGATCCAGGGAGCTTTCAAAAATATGTCTGCACTCCAACTTTCTGGGAGTTTTGCTTGAGCTACCAAGCAGAGTTGTCCTTGTACCGGGATCCGAGCCTGGGATGAGACTCTGGTCTCTTTCTTCAGGGAGGACAGCGGCATGGGGATCTGACACGAGTCCTCTCTGCACACAGAACAGTTGGAGCACGCACAAGGCAAGTCAGCCCTGATCCGTGATTTCTTCTTGCCATTTTGCTGCTTTTTTCCCTCTCCAAGCCTGGAGCAAGTGCATCCAAATGTGTAAAAAATCAGCTGCCTGGGGGCGGCTTTGCAACCGTTCAGTCCTTGCAATCCCTCGGAGTCTTTGTCAGGAGAACGGGATTTTCCTGGCTCTGCAGCGGGTGCTCTGCTGGGCTAGTCCCTGCCGCCCGAGGCAAGGGGGTGTGGAGGCTGCTGGGTTGGCAGTCACCCCCTCCAGCACATCACCCAGTGCCAGCTGTTCCCAGGGCGTGGGTGTCCCTTTCCCGACGGGAGCGATGTGTTTTGGGGCAGGGAGTAGGAGGGAGTGTTTCTGGCTGCTGCAACTTGAGGTTTGAAGCTGTTGCGTAGGCAATGGGGGTCCCCAAGAGGGCACATGGATTTCCAGGGGTGGCCCATGTGCCAGAGAATGTCACCTGCCTTCTTGGTAGCCGCTGTGCTGTTGAGTGTGGGTAGTTGAGTGGACCATGGAGTCCACTGTACTTCTTATATCCAGTTTGCTCATTCAAGGAGATATCTGTGTCATCAAGGAGCTGTACAGGACAGCTTTGTGAAGGTGCTGGGAGGGTAGGAGGTGCCCAGCTCCATTTGCAAGGGCTCAGTGTCTCCACCTCCACAAAGCCTGGCTGCAGGAGCCACGTGCCATGGGGAGGGGTTCAGTGGCCTCATTGAACTCGCTGATGAAGGATGCTGCCCTGGCCCTGGCCAGTCTGCTCTTTTACAGCATTATAGTATCTATTTATTTATGATTTCCGTGGGTGGTGTTTTGGATGATCTATTGAGCCAGAGTGAGATATTTTGAGGCACAGTGAGATATTTTAAAAACATCTCATCACTCTGGAAATATCCATGGTACGATAGCTGTGTATTAGTCATTCGGAAAGGGAGTGATTTCAATGAAAGAAAAAACATTTCATCTTGTCAGAGCATTTTCACTCACTGTCTGCCAGGCAGCTCCTGTCAGTCTTCAGTCTCTGTGGCTGCTTTTACTCTTCTCAGGCTCTGCCTTTTTATTTTCTAACACGAAATAAAATAAACCCTCTAATGGATATTGGTAACTATGAACTCATCAATTGTGAGTGAGAGAGAGCCTGTGAAAAGATGCAATAAACCCGCTTTGTACTGGATTATTTCCCATGGGATTATTTCTCTCAGGGACTATCTGCATTTGTAAGGAGAAACTCCTTCTCCAGGTATTGGACCTTGAAAAAAAAACCCTGCCCTCCAAGATGATTTATCGCCCTGAAAAGTGAGAGTAACTCTAAAACCCTTGAATGTCAGCTGGAGATGCAGAATTAGGCTCACAGAGAGCAGGAGGAGAGATGGTTTTCTCCTAGGAAAAAAAAAAACAACCCAAAAAAAACCTGTTAGAAAACACAAATGATGAGGCCTTGTCCTGCAAGGGAGAACAGCACAAAGCCGTTCAGCAAATGAAAAACCAAATGAGCTGTGAAAACCTTACCACCATGGTAGGAGAGATTTTCTCTTGGAGGAAATCTGCCACAAATCACCTAATATTCAGCTTTGCACTGCCATTTGGGAAAACGCTCATCATATTCCACTGGTCTGTGCTCCAGTTTTTGTGTAGCTGTAGCTGGGGTTTCTCTTGCGCAGCCCGCACGCCCCGGGGAGGAGGTGATTCAGCCGAGATGCTCCCATACTTTGATCATTCTCCATAATCAGGCAAAGAGTAGTTGCACTGTAGTTACACCGTGAGTGCTGTTCACTCTTGCTTTGAGGGGCACAATTGCCATTGCCTCGTGCAACAAGTAGACAACTGCTTCGATGACTCAAAACGATTCCTCTGTGGATAAATCATAGTGTTGATATTCCATGTTTTCCCAGGGTATGCAATAATAGAGTCATAAAATCAGTTTGGGTTGGAAGGAACCTCAAAGCTCATCCACCCCCCTGCCATGGGCAGGGACACCTTCCACTATCCCAGGTTGCTCCAAGCCCTGTGCAACGTGGCCTTGGACACTGCCAGGGGTGGGGCAGCCACAGCTACTCTGGGCACCCTGTGCCAGGGCCTCAAGCACATATAAGGGCACCTCCCTGGTGGGAATGTGTTGCTGTTGAGCTAGGAATAAGACACAGACCTCCACTCTCCAGAAGGTGAAAAGAGAAGGGATTTATTGAAAATAACTTATGCCTTTTATAACATGATGTGCTAAGGTAAGACCTGATTTGTCGTATGCAAAATACCTCTGACTCCATTGGTAAATTAAGACTAACACAGTCCAAGGAGAACTATCCCAAACACTAGCTATGGAAAGAGATAGTAACAGTTGTTTATAATTCCTTTCCTCAGTTCCTAGACTAAATTATCTCTATTCCTTTCTCCAGCTAGCTGAGAATATCATGAATGGGCTTGCACGTAAATGTTTTGAGGGATGTTTCTCTGCTGCTGTGGCTGCCCCTTGGCCATTTCCTTTGACGTTGGGAGTCTTGGCTGGGTTTTCTCTGCACCAGTGCTGAGCTCTGGCTGCATCCCTGTGCAGGCCCACTCCACTTCCAGCCACCGTGGCCAGAGAAACTCCAGCCAGGGCTGTAAAATAGAAACTCTTAACTAAAGAGCAGGAGAGGGTGGGAGAGAAGTAGTCCTGGATCCCCTTGATGCCTTGGAGCCTTTTCCCCAGCTCTGCCAGGACGAAAGGGGCATCACTCCCCATGAAAGTAGGAACTGGGGGGATCAGGGTGCTGACTGCCCTGGAACAAGTGCCCATAAACCCCATCTTGCTAAAATCTGGGCTTGGCAGGAGTGACCTGTCACCTTTACAAGTGTTGCCTATTTTTTCTTGGCCAAATGAAATTAAAATGGCCAACCAGTGCCATTTCTTCCCTGTAATCTTTTCCCTTTCATATCCACACTTGACCCAAAATAATATTCTTTCTTGGTGCTCCCTTACCGGACACTAATTCAATTAATTCAGTTAATTAATTAACACAAGCTGACCTTTTGTGTTTCCTGGCCGGGGTCAGGACTTACCACCCTTTTCTCTCCTGGTGATTCCTCTGCTCTCCTGCCCTTGTGGCATGGCATCTTCTGCATCCCTTTGCTGGTGGTGAGCATGTCCTCGTCCCATGCCCCTGAGTCAGCACTCTGCTGCTGGCGTGCTATTTCAGCTTAGGGGGAAAAAAAAAAGAAAGTTTCGGTATTTAAAGTATTTAAGCAGATGGAAAGCCACAAACTACAGTCGGTGGAAGGAGCGTGTTTCATGACTAACAAAATATGCCAGGTAGGCCGTTCCACTTGAGATATTTTCAGGAATATAATCACTTTCACACATCCTCGTAAATTTGCCAAAGTGTTAGTTTTCCCCCATATGGATGGGGAGGATGTGCATGTCATGACTGTTGCACGGCATCTTGAATGCTGTGTCTTCGTGGTGTATTTTTTTTTTCCTTTATTCCCCCCACCCTGGCTGTAATTGCAATTTAAGTTTGATTCACCCTTCCTCATAATTAGTGTAGGAAGAAGGTCATCCTTGAACATTATGGTGATAGAGCTCCTTGGACAAGGCAGGGCAGAGGAAGCAGCAATTAAATCTCTAATAATACTCCCAAAAATGGACTGGGTTTGGACTGGAGCAGTGCCTGGGGTGCTGTCCCCAGTGGGGTACCAGGAGGTGATAAAGGTATGCTCTAGGGGAGCCCCAAAGGCTGCATCCTTCCCACTGAGTTCCTCTGAATAGATGCTCCAGCATTGCACTGGGGTAAACAAATGCAAAATATTTTTAAGTCATTCAGTCTCAGCATTGGATTCTTTCTTTTCTTTCTGGTATCATGGCAAAATTAAATAAAAGGACTCGTTTTCTGCATGTTATTGATCTTTCACTCAAAATCTGGGCCCTTTTCCAGGAAAAATGAGCCCTTTTGTGAACAAAGAGACAGGCACCTTCCCAACAAAAGTCAGCTTTCAAATCCAATGTTCTGTGTGTTTGAAAATTTATGTTTCTGATAGGAAAATATCAATTTCACTCAAATTTGCAGAGCAGTGATGTGGTGGTGGGGAGACGGCCCTGAACAGATTGATGAGCACTTGAAGGCCAGATTGCCAGAGGGATTTAAAAGCAAAAGAAAAAGCAACCTTGTCACTGATTTTGAGCAGCTTGTGTTTGAATCCAGAGCCAGGCTGTTGGGCTGGAGCTGGCCCTGCTGTCCTTTTCCCTTGGGGACCTAGAGCCTTCATCATACACTGTGCATGTGGCAGGGGGTTCAGCCCATCTCTCCTGACCAAATCCCAGCCTCAGTGGTTTATATACGTTTTTTTAAAACATGCTGGTGGCTGGAGCCAGGCTCTGAATTGGTGTGTGCTGGCCTTGCTCCGTTACCTTGGTTGGGTGCCCCACTGAGAGCTGCCTGCTGGTGCCTCAGACAAGCTGGGCTTTGCCAGTGATTTTTTACAGGTTAATTTGTCAAATCTCTGTAGCTCGATTATTTGTTGGGGGAGCCCTTGAGAATTGCTGGGGAGGAGATGCGTTACGCTCCCTTGGACCGTGCTACCACACGGATGCTCAGCTGTCGGGCAGGGCTGCCGAGCTGGGTGTCCTAAATGTGTTCATAGTGCAGCCCATGGTAATGAGGATGGCTGTGTGCCCCTGCTGCTGCATCCTTCAAGAGCAAGTAAAGTGGTTTTTTTCATGTGTTCTCCCTGTGCCAGCAGCGGTGCTCCATCCTTGCTGTGATGTGGAGGGGATGGAGGTAGTGCTGGCTCAAGGGCATTATTCCCAAGGCTGTCCATCATAAAATCATAGAGTGGTTTGTGTTGGAAGGGACCTTAAAGATCATCTCATTTCACCCCCCTAGCATGGGCAGGGACACCTTCCACTAGACCTGGCACCCTGCTCCTTGTCCGCTGCTACGTGGAAAGTTTGCTTGGTGCCTGAGCAGAGAAGTTCCCGCCCTGCCCCGACGGGATTGCTCCTGGGGCTTTGCTCCCAGGCTGCGTGTGTAAACTTGCTTGTCTTTGGAAAGGCACGGCGGCGCTGACAAGCGGTGCAGGAGATGGGGGCAGTAGGTGGATCGTTTTTAGCAGCGCGCACGCACGGAGCAGACAGCTTGGGCATGTTCCAAAACACTTCCCACGCCCCCAGGCTGAATTTTAAGAAGCTGGGGCATCTGCACGTTCAAAACGCTACAGGGTGGAAGGGAAAAAAGGAAAAAAATCCCCAAGGCAGGCAGAGCAGCCAGCGTGTGGAAGGGGCAGGCAGCACCCAAAGGCTGATGTCTTGCCGCGGAAGGGAGTTTGTTGCAAAGGCTGAGCAGCTCCAAGCCGCTCTCTGGAGGGGCAGAGCACAGGTGAGCGTGGAGCAGCGGGCGCTGGCTTGCAAGCTGGTCTCGCTCTTGGTTGAGTGGGGGGAGCGGGAAGAGGAGCTTGAGTTACCCAGGAACGGCGCCCGGGTGAGTGCCTGTTCCTCCTGTCCCTCTGGGGTGGTGCAGCCTTTGAGGAGCTCCACGCTTCTGGGGGTCCCAGAGTCTTGCAGTAAAAGGGGGGTTAGTGGGGGGGTAGTCCTGTCTTATGGTGATGGGAATGAGTCCTGTGCTCAATCCACTTCTGGCGTTTCCAGGGGCTGCCTGGGATCCTGCCCACTAATAGCAGGAGATGCCACACTGATTTCTTTCTGTGGGGCAGCCCTGGTATGCAGGACCAGCCTCATCCCCTTCTGCATCTCCTGGGGAAACTGAAACAAGCAGGCAGTGGGCAGGGATTGACGTTGGGAACACACAAGCTCTGGGCTTGCACTGCCTGGCTGAGGGCTATTTCAGCCCTACCCAGGGCTCCCTGAGGCAGGGTGGGATATCCAGCCCAAGCAGGGAAACTCTGGGGGATGGAGGACGACCTGTGCGTACGGTCCAGCAGAGTCTTGGATCCCCTGGAGGGATGATCTGGAGTTCCTTTCTGAGTCCTGGTATAGCTTCGGATAAGTAGCTTCAGCTGTGAAGTTTGGGAGCTTTTGGTGCTGGGTGACCAGCTTACATGCTGAGAACAGCCCCAGTTCTTGCTGTTGCTGCTCCCTTGGGATCCAAGGTTGCTCCTGGTGGCATGGGGCCTCGGACGTCTTGCACTGAAGCATCAGCAAGGGATGGGTGTAAATCTGGAGAGCCCAAGCTGCCGTCGCGTTCCTCAGATCACCGATGCGGTGTGCGCTCTGTGATCCAAGGGTCGGGAGCGTGCCCATGTGCACGTTCCATTGAGCTCCCGTTGGCGCTGCTGGTGAGGAGGATGATGGCGTGGCATCCTGGCAGCCTGAAGCCGTCCTGGTAGGGTGCATGGGCTCTGACGGCTCCCTCCCATCTCGCTGGGCCAGGCACTGGGGGATGCTCCTCCCGACGCATCACGTGCACGAGGGGCATCTTCCCAGCGCTCCTGGTGGCTGCCTCCGGTGCCGCTCCTGCCTCCCATGCTGCTCCTGCCTCCCATGCTGCTCCTGCCTCCCATGCTGCTCCTGCCTCTCGTGCCGCTCCTGCC